>NC_069413.1:69626515-69634015 GCF_026875155.1 Cherax quadricarinatus | reverse complement strand
GAAACCCACCAATAAAAATGATCTCACACACTTCTATTCCAGTCAAGATACCAAGAACAAAAGAGGCATCATCATCGGGTTTTTACTAAGAGGCATACCGAATTTGCAGGTCCTGAGTCTTTCTTGACGAGGAATGTACATATATTCACCAAACATTCACTGAGTTACATTTTCCTTCTTTTTTTCATCAAAGCTGTTCAAGAAAAGAGCTCTTCAGATCATTAATTCTACACCGCATTCACACATCTCCCAACAAAGTGATTATTTTCCCAACAGCCATGTGCCACTGAACGTTCAAAAGCACTTTCACAAGCTAACTCCAGAGGTCGCCTCGCTTCTAGACTTCATATAGGATATAACCAGGACACAATCCAAGCACCACGAAACCATCAATGCAGTTTACATATACCTGTGGAGGTGTGACAAGATTTACGTAGGTGAAACAGCATGAACCATCGACACCCGCTTCTATGAACACATTTACGCATGTAGGAACGATAACTTTGTAACAACGCCTGTGTACAACACGAAATTCCATCCAGTCATCTCATGAATTCAGAGACGCCCAATTAGTGATCAAAGAACTAATTTCGCAGATGCAAGTGCTCGATCAGCACTGTTTCCTGTTTCGTATACAATTATACAAAACAGCGGCAGCTTCACCATCTCCGATGTTTAGCAAGAATCCTCCTGAAAAACCGTAAACACTGCCTTCACTTGTCTCTCCTGATATACTACACAAGCAATACAGAGAGTGAACACTGAAACAAGCTGCTTCTTTTCCAGTCTATATTTGTCCATACCTTTTTTATGTTACAAGTAATCATGCTGTTATATCCTTTTACTCTTGACGACTCAATTGCTTACATATTGTATACTTTTGTCATACTACTACTACTACACCACTAGTGAAAAATCGAAATGTTACCTCACTAGTATTGCACCTCACTCTGAGCCTTTATATACCCTCTGTGTCCATGTATTGTTTGTAATGGCTTGATAAAGCTCCTGGAGAGCGAAACGTTGCCACAATAAATGTCACATTAGTTGCACTTGTGTCCTTTTACTTTACATCATGAGAGACGTATATACCTCCGGGGATGCAGACCGGAAGCGGCAGTGTCAAAGGAACAATGTCACAGCTGTCTGGTAACACTGGCACTAGCTTGTGGAATCTTTACCTCGAGAAAGTAATTACCAACGTGAAAATATTTATTGGCGCAATAAAATAATTAGTGCCTAAGAAATATTTGACGCGAGACAAAAATATTTGTCACCAAAAAATATTTACTGTCTGGAAAACATTACTTGTGAAAATAACAAACACTACTTTGTACTCACCTAATTGTGGTTGCAGGGGTCGAGACTCAGCTCCTGGACCCGCCTCTTCACTGATCGCTACTAGGTCCTCTCTCTCTCCCTGCTCCATGAGCTTTGTCATACCTCGTCTTAAAATTATGTAGGGCTCCATGCCTCACTAGGAGGTGGCTGGTCACAGACGGGCCGCGGGGGGCGTTGACCCCCGGAACTCTCTCCAGGTAAACTCAAGGTAACTACACACTTGCCTGCCACTATTCCACTTCTGACAACTCTATGACTGAAGAAATACTCCTAACATCCTTTGATCGTCTGGGTCTTTCAACTTCCAATTGTGACCCCTTGTTTCTGTGTCCCATCTCTGTAACATCCTGTCTCTGTCCACCTTATCTATTCCTCGCAGTATTTTGAATGTCGTTATCATGTCTCCCTAACCCTCCGTACTCCAGTGTCGTAGGCCGATTTTCCTTAATCTTTCTTCGTTGGACATTTCCCTTAGCTCTGGAACTAGCCTTGTCGCAAACCTTTGCACTTTCTCTAATTTCTTGACGTGCTTGACCAGACGTGGGTTCCAAATCGGTGCTGCACACTCCAGTATGGGCCTGGCGTACACTGTGTACAGTGTGTGGAACGATTCCTTACCTTTTGAAGGGGTTAAAATATTTCGGAAAACACTATCTCAGGTTTGCCAGGGCGCTATATGTGAGCAGTTATCTGGTTGATGTGTGGTCCTGGAGGACGTGCTCGGTATTATACTCACCCCAAGATCTTCTTCTTGAGCGAGGCTTGCAGTCTTTGGCCACCTAGCCTATACTCTGTCTGCGGTCTTCTTTGCCCTTCCCAATCTTATGACTCTGCATTTGCGGGGTTAAATTCGAGAAGCCAATTGCTGGACCACGTGTCCAGCTGTCCAGGTCCTTTGTAGTCTGCCTAATCCTCTCTGATTTATAATTCTCATTACTTAACTCATATGCGAACAGGAACACTTCTGAGCACGTCATTCAAATATACAAAATTATCACTGGTCCTAGGACTGTCCTGTGGGACCCCGCTCGTCACAGGCGCCACGGTGATACCTTTCAGTACCATGACTCGTTGTTGCTCTCTGTCGGTATTCTCTGATCCATTGCTGTGCCGCCCTGTGTATGTGCCTGATCATCCAGCTTCTGCACTAATATTTGTGATGACATTGTGTCGATGGACTTCCTGCAGTCCAAGAAAATGGCAATCAACCCACCCTCTCTCTCGTGTCTTACTTATGTATACTTTGCCATAAAACTCCAGAAGTTTGAGACCGGGATTTGCCTTCCATGAATCCGTGTGGTTGTCGTTTATACACTTATTCTGTTCCAGGTGCTCATCACTCTCCTCATGATAATCTTCTGCCATGACTTTGCATACTATACACATCAGTGACACTGGTATGTAGTTTAGTGCTTGTTTCTGTCTCCTTTCTTAAAATGGGAACTACCTTTGCGTCTTCCATGCCTTAGGTAGTTGCCCAATTTCAAGGAATGTGTGAAAAATTGTGGTTAGTGTGTGTGCTGTGTGTGTGGTGGGTGTGTGTGTGTTGTGTGAGTGATTGTGGCTGCGGCGTCGATTCGCAGCTCCTGGCCCCGCCTCTGCGCCTTGTCGTTACTGTGTGAGTGCGTGTGTTTTAAACTGGCTATTAACAGGCAATTAATCAGTGTTTGTGCTTTAAGAGGATTTTGTTACCCTTTAAGTGTATGCGTCATCGACCTTAGTGTAGCGCACCACCGCACAAGCCTCGTCCAGAACATATTTTCACGTCATTTTCTTTTCCGGTAGTAAGTCGACTTTTCTCTTCTGTCTACTTTTATGTTTACTGTCTACTTTTTGACCATTTTCTGTGCATACCCCCCCCCCCCCCCCACCACCCAAATCGAACCGCCGTGAAACTGAGTTATTCTTCTGAGCTCGTATTATCTGTCTCATCTAGCGTACTGCTCAGAATAAGTTAGGTACTGACTTTACTAGACTCTCTAGCGCGCTCGGTTAAGCTGCGTACTTCCCCTTCTTCGTCTCTTACTCTCACGTAATTAGTTCACGCTCGTGTCCTAATGTTCTGTCCGCTACGCACCTCGCCAGATGTAGTGTTAGACCTATCATACTCCTACATATATGATTGTACACCGTCTGCCCACATGCATATATAGCACTTTTCCCTCCTACTCGACGGTGCTGCCTCTATACTCCTCCTTCCTTCCAACGCCCTGCAGTCTCCGTACTACTCCCATCCTACTTTCGGCCGCTGACGCCGCCTCCCCTCCTCAGACCCCTACTTTGACGCACCTGCTTCGTTCCTCCTCTCCTCCACCTTTATACACCTACTTTCCATCCACGCCTGTGGTCGCTCTACCTACTTTTCTGCACCACCTACTTTTCCGCGTGAGTTTCTACCTGCTTTTCGCTGATGTTTCTACCTGCTTTTCCGCCTGATGTTTCTACCTACTTTCTCCGTCTGTGTTTCTACTACTTTTCCGCTGATGTTTCTCCACCTACTTTTCGCTGTGTTTCTACACACTCTAATTCTCTGACTACGCCCTACTTTTCCGCTGAAGTTTCGACTACTTTTCGCTGGATGGTTTGCCATGATTTTAAGGTGTCTAGCTTTCCAGCATAATCACTCGTTGCTTGCGTGACAAAATCCTACGCTATTTGTCGCCGCCCCTCGCTACTCTGTACTGTTTCGCCACATCGATCGTCTCGTGTCTACACAACAGCTACTTTTGCGGTAGATCTGTAGTAAACGATTCTCTCGCACGACGGTACGCATTTTTACCGGCTATGGCTTGCTGCTACACAAGTTACTTTCTATGGACCTACGCCTAATACACTCGCCTGTCACATTGTCCATCCAACTGATTGTTTCCTTGCCCTGCCCGTATACAGTAATGTTTCCCCACCCTTCACATGTACCCTACTTTTCCCGCCTCGTTCCGTTATCCTATAACACCCGAACACTTTTCCACGACTGAGACTCCGTCCCTCTCTACCCAGCCCTCCATACTTGCTCACTGCCTACTTCGTCCGCCACTCGCGTTGTTGTTCCTTCAGACCTACTTCCGCTGATGTTTCTCCTACTTTTCCGCTGATGTTTATACTACTTTTTACCCTTCTTTTCCTCGCTGTGTTTCTACCTACTTTTCCGTGAGTTTCTACCGCCTACTTTTTATCCTACTTTTCGCTGATGTTTTCTACTTTTTTTATGCCTACTTTTCCGCTGATGTTTTCACCATTGCTTTTCGCTGATGTTTCTACTGCTTTTCCGCTGTTGTTTCTACCTACTTTTCCGCTGATGTTTCTACCTACTTTTCCGCTGATGTTTCTACCTACTTTTCCGCTGATGTTTCTACCTACTTTTCTGCCTACTTTCACGCTGATGTTTCTACCTCTCTATTCCGCTGATGTTTTCTACCTACTTTTACGCTGATGTTTCATACCTACTCCCCCTTTCGCTGATCGTTTCTACCTACTTTTCCGCTGATGTTTCTACCTACTTTTCTACCTACTTTTCCGTGATGTTTCTACCTACTTTTCCGCTGATGTTTTTACCTACTTTTCCGCCTGATGTGTTCTACTACTTTTCCGCTGATGTTTCTACCTACTTTTCTACCTCTTTTCCGCTTGATGTTTCTACCTACTTTTCCGCTGATGTTTTACCTACTTTTCCGCTGATGTTTCGACTACTTTTCTGCCTACTTTTCCGCTGATGTTTCTACCTACTCTTTTCCGCTGATGTTTCTACTACTTTCTACCTACTTTTCCGCTGATGTTTCTACCTACTTTTACGCTGATGTTTCTACCTACTTTATCCGCTGATGTTTTACCTACTTTTCTGGCCTACTTTTCCGCAGTGTTTCTACCTACTTTTCTGCAATACTTTTCCGCTGTTGTTTCTACCTACTTTCTACCTACTTTTCGCTGATGTTTTCTACCTACTTTTCCGCTGATGTTTCTACCTACTTTTCCGCTTGATGTTTCTACCTACTTTTCTGCCTACTTTTCCGCCTGATGTTTCTACCTACTTTTCTTACCTACTTTCGACTAACTTTTTTCCTACAAAGATAATAATTTTCAGATGTAAAAGTGAAACAAAAACTATTACTGAATGATAATCGTTAAGGGCGAAGAAAGAAAGGAGAAAAGGGAAAGATGAGGAAGAATGGAGGATGAACGCGCCATCGAAAATGAACTTCACGCGAAAGTAGTGATGTGTATATAATTAAGAAGCATTTATTAACATTGTGGGGTAATGTTAATACAGGACATGTATATACAAACAGGAAATTACTGTCTTGAGACAGAATACTTGTGAAACTAGTATGTATGAGGAGTAGAAAGGGGTGCAGGAGCTGAGACTTGACCAACCCCCAACTAGGTGGAGTATATATATATATTATATATAATATATATATATATTTATATATATATATAGATATATATTCTATATATATATAATATATATTATATATATTATATATATAATATATATATATATATATATATTTATATATATATATATATATATATATATATTATTCGTAACTCCGAATAGAGTGGTATTAATCAATAAAACACTGCGACCAGCCGAGGATTCGAACCCTGTCGTTTTGGCCGCCTCTTGGTTAGCGAAAATCACACGTGACGCTCTAACCCACAGGACAATGGGACCCAAGGAAAACCCGTGGGCTTAGAGCCGTCATGTCCTTAATTTTGCTTACCATAAGGCAAGCCAAACAAATGGAGTTCGAATCTTGGCTATAGTAGCAGTTGTGTTTGATAAATATATATTATATATATTATATATATATATATATATATATATATTTATATTTATATATATATATATATTATTTCAACAAGTCGGCCCGTCTCCCCACCGAGGCAGGGTGACCCAAAATGGAAAGAAAACAATTTCTTCATCTTATTCTTTTTAGTAATCTTTACAGGAAAGGGGGTACTAGCCCTCTGTTCCCGGCATTTTTAGTTGACTTTTACAATACGCATGGCTTACGGAGGAAAGATTCTTATTACACTTCCCCATGGATATAAAAGAGAAAAGTATAAGACCAGAACTATTAAGATAATATCAAGAAAAGAAATCTCAGATGAGGGTGTATAAATAAATGTGCTACATAGTTATGTTAGTGTGACCTAAGTGTAAGTAGAATATATATATTTATATATATATTATATAAATATATATATAATATATATATATATATTTATATATATATTTATATGGCGTGCCGATAGGCAGAGTACTTGGTGCGATCTTGGCTTAATAACAACGCTCATCTTGCATATAGGACAAGGTGAAAATCTTGTCGTGTATGCAATAATTTCGCCAAAAATATTCATGAACTAATTGACAAACATATATTTCACTTGTGTTTGTTTAGGATTAAATTATTCGTAAACAATTCTAAAATATATTTCGTTGGGTTAGGCTAAAATAAATTGTTCTTGATATATAAGGTTAGGTAAGTTTTCTAAGATTTTTTGGTGCAAAATTATAAATTTTTACTTAACAATAATGAAAAAAAATATATTTTTAAACGTTATAAGAGAAAAAATTCAGAAAGGACTTAATTTTAAATGAGTTCTTGTAATGGACCAGTTGTACATATTCCGGCACGACATATATATATATATATATATATATATTATATATATATATATATATATTATATATATATATATATAGATATATTATATATAATAATGTCCGTTGCAGATAGGTTAAAAACTTGCGAATTTTGGCTTAAAATAGCAACGAACTTCTTCCGGAGTAAGGCAATGTGAATTTTGTGTAGGCAATAATTTCGCAAAAAACATTTTGACCAAACGAAAAATTATATTTCATTGTTTATTGATTTTTTGTAAACTTAATCTAAAATATATTTACAATGGAACCTCGGTACTCGTACAGGCTCGTACATAAGGCAATTCGGTATCAATGCTTTGTCGGTAAAAAATTGCTCGGTAGTCGACCGTTTGCTGGGCACTCGACCAAACACGACCTGCATGAACATGTCGTCAGTCTCCCCACAGCACTCAGTCCAAAACTCGCGCCTAAGCTTCACTGTTAAACTATTTCGTGTTTCTTCGCATTTTTTTTTTTTGATTACGTGTATAAATAAATCACCAGGGGGCCAA
>NC_069413.1:69588078-69626015 GCF_026875155.1 Cherax quadricarinatus | reverse complement strand
AAAAAAAACAAAAAAGCATATAAACAAAAATTAAGAGATACATACAGTACATTGATGAATTATGAAACAACAATATATACATAGAGAAATGCTAAGAGGCCAGTTTACAAAATATTTTAAGTGAAAACTGGAATAGACATAGCCATTAAATTTAGTCTGGTCATAATGCCATGGCATGACAGTGACTCCTTCCACTGTAACTCAGTATTATAATTACATAAAAGCATAGTAAACTCGCAAGGAAATAAAAAAAATTGTATTTGTTGTTGTGAGAGAATAAAGAATGTCTTAGTAGCGGCAACAAACATAACAAAAGACACAGTTGTAAATGAGGAAGAAGTGGAGATGAAGACAACCTTGAAACATTTACTTCATAGTGATAGATCAATCAAATTAATTACAACATGATGTACTAAAAGTGCTTCAACCAAAGGAATATTTTAAACAGATATATGATGAAGACAATGTTGATGAGTGGACATTATGAACCTGATGCTCTACCTACCAGTACGTAACTACACACACACACACACACACACACACACACACACACACACACACACACACACACACACACACACACACACACACACATTTAACCCAGCCAAATGCAAAGACATGAGGATCGGGAAAGGGCAAGGAAGACCGAAAACGGAGTATAGGTTAGGTGGCCAAGACTGCAAACCTCGCTCAAGGAGAAAGAACTTGGGGTGAGTATAACACCGAGCATGTCTCCGGAAGTACACATCAACCAGATAACTGCTGCAGCATATGGGCGCCTGGCAAACCTGAGAACAGCGTTCCGATACCTGAGTAAGGAATCGTTCAAAACACTGTACACAGTGTACGTCAGGCCCATACTGGAGTATGCAGCACCTGTCTGGAACCCACACCTGGTCAAGCACGCCACGAAATTAGAGAAAGTGCAAAGGTTTGCGACAAGGTTAGTTTCAGAGCTAAGGGGAATGTCCTACGAAGAAAGATTAAGGGAAATCGACCTGACGACACTGGAGGACAGGAGGGTTAAGGTAGACATGATAACGACATACAAAATACTGCGTGGAATAGACATGGTGGACAAAGACAGGATGTTCCAGAGAGGGGACACAGAAATAAGGGGTCACAATTGGAAGTTGAAGACCCAGATGAATCACTGGGATGTTAGGAAGTATTTCTTCAGTCATAGAGTAGTCATGAAGTGGAATAGCCTAGCAAGTGAGGTAGTGGAGGCAGAAACCATACACAGCTTTAAGATAAGGTAAGATAAAGCTGGTGGAGCAGGAAGAGGGAAGACCTAGTAGCACTCGGTGAAGAGGCGGGACCAGGAGCTGAGTCTCGACCCTGCAGCCACAATTACGTGAGTACAATTGAGTACACATACACACACACACACACATACACACAAACATGCACACATTCACATACACACACACAACATACTCACACACACACACACACATACATACATACATACATGCACACATATATACATACATACACACATGCAACATTATTTAATTATTGTTCACTTACGTGCTTCATTATCAACACTTTGTCAAACACATCCTAAAATCTTATTCCTCTGCAATCCTACTCTGTTTTACCCGTAATTCTTACATTCTTTTTTATCCCCTTTTCCCTTGTATAAAGAAACTGTTAATGTTCTCTGCCAATCCCTGGTACCTTCCCCACTTTCATGCAAGTATATATATATATATATTATATATATATATATATATATATATATAATATATATATATATATATATATATATATATATAAAAACTTCCGAGTTTGGCTTAAATAGCAAAGCTCTTCTTGCCGAATAAGACAAGCGAAAATTTGTGTACCTGGAGGTTTCCTGGAGGTTATTCCGGGGATCAACGCCCCCGCGGCCCGGTCCATGACCAGGCCTCCAGATGGATCAGGGCCTGATCAACTAGGCTGTACTGCTGGCCGCACGCAGTCCAACGTACGAGCCACAGCCCGGCTGATCCAGCACTGACTTTAAGTATCTGTCCAGCTCTCTCTCGAAGGCAGCCAGGGGCTTATTGGCAATTCCCCTAATGCTTGTTGGGAGGCTGTTGAACAGTTTTGGGCCCCGGACACTTATGGTGTTTTCTCTTAGTGTACCAATGGCCCCCTACTTTTTTATTGGGGGCATTTTGCATCGCCTGCCCAGTCTTTTACTTTCGTAGGGAGTGATTTCTGTGTGCAGATTTGGGACCATTCTTCCAAGATTTCCAAGTGTAGATTATGATATATCTCTCCCTCCTGCGTTTCCAACGAGTACAAGTCAAGTGCTTCCAAGCGTTCCCAGTAGTTAAGGTGCTTGACAGAACTTATACGTGCAGTAAAGGATCTCTGTACACTCTCTAGATCTGCGATTTCACCTGCTTTGAATGGAGATGTAAATGTACAGCAGTATTCCAGCCTAGAGAGAACAAGTGATTTGAAAAGGATCATCATTGGCTTGGCATCTCTCGTTTTGAAAGTTTACATTATCCATCCTATCATTTTCTTTGCACGTGCGATCGTGGCACTGTTGTGATCCTTGAAAGTGAGATCCTCAGACATTACTACTCCCAGGTCCCTTACATTATTTTTCCGCTCTATTGTATGGCCGGAGTCAGTAGTATACTCCTGTTCTAGTTATTATCTCCTCCCAGTTTTCCTTTACGGAGTAGTTGGAATTGTCCTCATTGAACATCATATTGTTTACCGTTGCCCACTGGAAAACTTTGTTTATATCTTCTTGGAGGTTTAACCGCGTCCTCAACAGATGACAGCCTCATGCAGATCCTAGTATCATCCGCAAAGGATGATACGGTGCTGTGGTGTATATCTCTGTCTATGTCTGATATGAGAATAAGGTTTAAGGAATAAGATGAGGGCGAGTACTGTGCCTTGTGGAACAGAGCTCTTCACTATGGCAGCTTCCGATTTAACTCTGTTGACCACTACTCTTTGTGTTCGATTTGTTAGGAAGTTGAAGATCCATCTCCCCACTTTCCCAGTTATTCCTTTAGCACGTATTTTATGGGCTATTACGCCATGATCGCATTTGTCAAATGCTTTTGCAAAATCTGTGTATATTACTCTGCATTCTGATTTTTCTTCCAGTGCATCCAATGCCATGTCATAGTGATCCAGTAGTTGTGAGAGGCAGGAGCGACCTGCCCTGAACCCATGTTGCCCTGGATTGTGCAGATTTTGGGAATCGAGGTGATTTGCAGTCCTGCTTCTTAGCACTCTTTCAAAGATTTTTATGATGTGGGACGTCAGAGCTATTGGTCTATAGTTCTTAGCTAATGCTTTGCTGCCACCTTTAGGGAGTGGGGCTATATCCGTTGTTTTAAGTGACTGTGGAATTTCACCCATGTCCAAGCTCCTCCTCCATAGTGTACTTAGGGCACGCGAGAGAGGTTTCTTGCAGTTCTTAATAAAAACAGAGTTCCACGAGTCTGGGCCCAGGGCTGAGTGCATAGGCATGTTGTCAATGGCTTTTTCGAAATCTATCGGAGTTAGGGTAATGTCGGAAATCTGGCATACATTTATGGAGTTTTGAGGCTCATTCATGAAGAAATCATTTGGGTCGTCGATCCTCAGACCGATTAGTGGTTCACTAAACACAGAGTCGTACTGGGATTTCAATATTTCACTCATTTCCTTGTTGTCATCTGTGTAAGTCCCATCCTGTCTGAGTAAGGGCCCGATACTAGATGTGGCATTTGCCTTGTTTTTGGCATATGAAAAGAAATATTTGAATTTTCTTTCAATTTCACTAATAGCTTTAAGCTCCTCCTGCCTCTCCTGGTTCCTGTAAGAGTCATTTAACTTAAGTTTGATAGTTTCCACTTCCTTGGTCAGCGCCTCCTTTCGTGTATCAGATATTCTAGAACTCCTGAGGAGCTCAGTGACTCTTCGTCGTCTTCTGAGAGAGGAGCGTCTTTCTCTCTCCAGTTTACTCCTGCTCTTCTTCTTTCTTAGGAGAATATGCCTAGAACATGCTTCAGCTGCCAGGAAGTTGATCCTTTCAAGGCACTGGTTTGGATCCATGTCATTTAAGACATCTTCCCAACATGTTTCGTTTAGGACATGGTTTACCTGGTCCCAGTTGATGTTCTTGTTGTTGAAGTTGTATTTTGTGAAGACACCTTCACAGGTACATGCATTCTGCTGATCAGGACCCCTATGCATGTACGTCTGGACTTCGATTAGGTTGTGATCGGAATTAGTTGTTTTTGATATTCTTATGTCTCTTATCAGGTCCTCATTATTTGTGAAGATAAGGTCAAGTGTGTTTTCTAGTCTTGTTGGCTCCACTATCTGCTGGCAATAATTTCGCAAAAATCATTCTGAACCTAACGAAAAAAAAATATTTCATTGTTTATTATTAAAATATTGTAAACTTATCTAAGATATGTTTAGTTGGATTAGGCTAAATTTAATTACGCTTGTTATAATAAGGTTAGGTAAGTTTTCTAAGTTTTTTTTGGTACAAAATTGTTAATTTTTACATTAACATAAATGAAAAACAATGTATCTTGTCATGTGCTTGTCATCACCAGCACCATAATTATCATTACCATCACCACCACCATCATCACCACAATAGGAAACCGGAAGGGAAAGGGGAAGAGAGAAAGAGAGAAGGAAGAGGAGAGAGAGGGGAGAGGCGAGAGAGAGAAAAGAAGAGAAAAAAGAAGAAGGAGAAGAGAGAGAGAGAGAGAGGAAGAGAGAGAGAGAAGAAAAAGACCCGAGAGAGAGAGAGAGGAGAAGAGAGAAGGGAAAGAGTAAAGCAACAAGGGACAGTATTAAAATACAACAACCCCTTTCCTCACTACTACCAAACCTCCCCCCGATGGCTGCTTCTCAATCTTTTCCCACTCCCTGCCTCCCCCACCCCCGCCTCCAATCCCCTCCTTCCCACTCCCTGCCCCCCCTCACCCCCTGCCTCCATCATCCCCCTCCTTCCCCACTCCCTGCCTCCCTCCCACCCCCTGCCTCCCATCCCCCTCCTTCCCACTCCCGCCTCCCTCCCCCCTGCCCCACATCCCCCTCCTCCCCACTCCCTGCCTCCCTCACCCCCCGCCCCATCATCCCCCTTTTTCCTCCTCCCTCCTCCCCCACCCCCCGCCCCATCACCCCCTTTTTCCTCACTCCTGCCCTCCCTCACCCCCGCCTCCTCATCCCCCCTCCTTTCCTCACCCCTGCCTCCCTCACCCCCCCCCTCCACATCCCCCCCTTCCTCACTCCCTCCTCCCTCACCCCCTGCCTCCACATCCCCCTCCTTCCTCACCCCTGCCCCCCCCACCCCCTGCCTCCATCATCCCCTCCTTCCCACTCCCCGCCTCCCCACCCCCCCGCCTCCATCCCCCCTCCTTCCTCACCCCGCCCCCTCCCCCCCCCTCCTCCCCATCCCCCTCCTTCCCACTCCCGCCTCCCTCACCCCCTGCCCCATCACCCCCTCCTTCCCACTCCCTGCCTCCCTCACCCCCGCCTCCATCATCCCCCCCCTTCCCACTCCCTGCCCCCCCCCCCCCCTCCCCATCTCCCCCTCCTTCCTCACCCCTGCCTCCCTCACCCCCTGCCTCCATCATCCCCCCCTTTCCCCACTCCCTGCCCCCTCACCCCCTGCCTCCCCAAAAAACCCCCCCTTCCTCACTCCCGCCCCCTCACCCCCTGCCCCACATCCCCCCCTTCCCATCCCTGCCTCCCTCACCCCTGCCCCCATACCCCTCCTTCCTCACCCCTGCCTCCCTCACCCCCCGCCTCCATCTCCCCCTTCCCACTCCCCCGCCTCCCTCCCCCCGCCTCCTCACCCCTCCTTCCTCACCCTGCCTCCCTCACCCCCCCTTTCCCTCATCCCCCTCCTTCCTCCCCCCCCTGCCCCCCTCACCCCCGCCTCCTCAAAACCCCCCCCTTCCTCACTCCCCCCCTCCCTCACCCCCTGCCTCCATCATCCCTCCTTCCTCACTCCCTGCCCCCTCACCCCCTGCCTCCACATCCCCCCCTTTTCCCTTTTTTTTTTAATTTTTTATTCCCCCTTTCCCCCCCCCCCCCCCCCCTTCCTCCCCCGCCTCCCTCACCCCCCCGCCCCCACATCCCCTCCTTCCCACCCCTGCCTCCCTCACCCCCTGCCTCCATCATCCCCCCTTCCTCACTCCCGCCTCCCCCACCCCCCCCCTCCATCATCCCCCCCCTTCCTCACTCCCTCCCCCTCACCCCCTGCCCCTCTCCCCCCCCCTTCCTCCCCCCGCCCCCCACCCCCCCGCCTCCATCCCCCCTCCTTCCTCACTCCCTGCCTCCCTCCCCCCTGCCCCATCATCCCCCCCTTCCTCCCTCCCCGCCCCCACCCCCTGCCCCATCACCCCCCCCCCTTCCTCATCCCTGCCCCCTCCAAACCCCCGCCCCCATCATCCCCCCCCTTCCTCACCCCTCCTCCTCACCCCCTGCCCCACATCCCCCCCTTCCTCACTCCCGCCCCCCACGCCCCGGGCCCCCATCATCCCCCCCTTCCTCCTCCCTGCCCCCCCTCACCCCCTGCCTCCATCATCCCCCTTCTTCCTCACTCCCCGCCTTCCCACCCCCTGCCTCCATCATCCCCCCCCCTTCCCCACTCCCGCCCCCTCACCCCCTGCCCCATCATCCCCCTCCTTCCTCCCCCTCCTTCCTCACCCCCCCTCCATATCCCCCCCCTTCCTCACCCCTGCCTCCCCCACCCCCTGCCTCCTCACCCCCCCTTCCTCACTCCCTGCCTTTTCCCCACCCCCCCCCCTCAACCTCACTCCCTGCCTCCTCACCCCCTGCCTCCACTCAATCACACCCCTTCCTCACGCCCCTGCCTCCCTCACACCCATCCTCCATTCATCCCCCATCCTACTCCTCACACACTCCTCTGCCTTCCTCACCCCCTGCCTCCATCATCCCCCCTCTCCTCACTCCCTGCCCCCTCAACCCCCTGCCTCCCTCATCACCCTCATTCCTCACTTCCCTGCCTCCCTCACTACCCTCCTCATCACACCCTCCTTCCTCACTCCCCCTGCCTCCCTCAACCCCTGCCTCCATCATCACCCTCCTTCCTCCTCACTCACCTGCCTCCCTCACCCCTGCCTCCATCACACCCTCCTTCTCACTCCCACCTCCCTCACCCCCTGCCCCATCATCCCCCTCCTTCCCTCACTCCCTGCCTCCTTCACTCCCTGCCTCCATCATCCCCCTTCTTCCTCACTCTCCCTGCCCTCCCTCACCTCCCTGCCTCCATCATCCCCCTCTCTCACTCCCTCCTCCCTCACGCCCCTGCCTCCATCATCCCCTTCATCTCACTCCCTGCCTCCCTCACCCCCTGCCTCCATCATCCCCCCTCCTTCCTCACTCCCTGCCTCCCCTCACACCCCTGCCTCCATCATCCCCCTCCTTTCCTCACTCCCTGCTCCCTCACCCCCTGCCACTCCATCATCCCCCTCCTTCCTCACACCCTGCTCCCTCACAGCCCTGGCCCCATGCATCTCCCTTCTTCCTCAATCCCTCCTCCTCACCCCCCTGCCTCGATCATCCCCCGTCCTTCCTTCACTCCCTGCCTTCCCTCACCCCCTGCCATCCTCATCCCCCTCATGTCCCTCCCTCCCTGCCTTCCCTCACCCCCCAGCCTCCATCATAACCGCCTCCTTCTCACTCCTGCCTCCCTCACACTCTCACACATCATCACCCTCCTTCCTGCACGTCCCTGCCCTCCCTCACCCCTGCCTCCATCAACACCCTCTTCCTCACATCACTCCCTGCTCCTCACCCTCTGCCTCCATCATCCCCATCCTTCCTCACTCCCTGCCTCCCTCACCCTCTGCCTCCATCATCCACCTCCTTCCTCACTCCCTGCCTCCCCACCCCCCCTGCATCCATCATCCCCCGTCCTTCCTCAACCCCCTGCCATCCCTCACCCCCTGCCTCCATCATCCCCCCCTTCCTCACATCCCTGCCTCCCTCACCCCCTAGCCTCCTCTCCCCCTCCTTCCTCACTCCCCCCTCCCTCCACACCTCTGGCCTCCATCATCCCCCTCCTTCCTCTACGCCCCTCCTCCATCACCCTCTTGCCTCCATCATCCCCCTCCTTCCTCACTCCCTGCCTCCATCATCACCCCCTTCCCTACATCCCCCTCCTTCCTCACTCTCCTGCCTTCTGCACCCCCCCCTCCATCACACCCTCCTTCCTCACTCCCTGCCTCCCTCACCCCTGCCAATGCCATCATCCCCTCCTTCCTCACATCCCTGCCTCTCCCTCCCCCCTAGCCTCATCATCCCACACTTCCTCACTCCCGTGCCTCCCTCCCCACCCATGCCTCCAATCATCCCCTTTCCATCCTCACTCCCTGCCCCCCTCACCCCCTGCCCCATCATACCCCTTCCTTCCTCACTCCCTGCCTCCCTCAACCCCACATAGCCGCCATCTACCCCCTCCTTCCTCACTACCTGCCTCCCTCACACCCCTGCCTCATCATCGCCCCTCCGTTCCTCTCTCCCTGCCACCCTCACCCCAATGCCTCCATCACCCCATTCCTTTCCTCACTTCTCCCTCTCCCTCTTCCCCTGCCTCCATCCTCCCCTTCTTCCTCACTCCCGGCCTCCAACCTCCCCCACCTCCAACACACCCCGCCTCCCTCACTCCCCCTGCCTCCATCATCCCCTTCCTTCCTCACTTCCCTGCCGCCCATCACCTATCCCCCCTGCCTCCATATCCCCCTCCTTCCTCACTCCCCCGCCACCCTTCACCCCTTGCCTCCATCATTCCCCCTCCTTCCTCACTCCTGCCTCCTCAAACCCCTTGCCTCTATCATCCCCCTGCCTTCCTCACTCCCCTGCCTTCCTCACCCCGCTGCCTCCATCATTCCCCTCCTTCCGCACTCATCCCTCCCCCTCACCTCGCCCTCCTCCATCATATCCCCCTCCTTCCTCACCTCCCTCCTCCTCACCCCCTGCCCCATCATCCCCTCCTTTCTCACTCCCTGCCTCCCTCACCCCTGCCTCCATCATCCCCTCCTGTCCTCACTCCCTGCCTCCCTCACCCCCTGCCTGCGCATCATCCCCTCCGTCCTCACTCGCCGTGCCCCCTCACCCCCTGGCCTCCATCAATCCCCTCCTTCCTCACTCCCTGCCTCCCTCTCCCCCCTGCCTCCATCATCCCCTTCCATTCCTCACTCCCTGCCTCCCTCACCCCTGCCTCCATCATCCCCCTTCTGTCCCTCACTCCCTGCCTCCATCATCCCCTGCCTTCCTCACTCCCAGCCTCCCTCACCCCCTGCTCCATCATCCCTTCCATTTCCTCACCTCCCTTGCTCTCCCTCACCTACCCGCGGCCTTCCATCATCCCCCTCCATCCTCACTCCCCCAGCCTCCCTCATCCCCCGCCAGGCCATCCATCCCCCACCTGACCTCACACCCTGCCTCCCCCACCCCCTGCCTCCATCATCTCCCCTTCCTTCCTCACTCCCTGCCTCCCTCACCCCCTGCCTCCATCATCCCCCTTCAACCTCACTCCCTGCTTCCCTCTTAAGCGGCCCCTGCCTCATCAGTCCCCCTCCTTTCCTCACTCCGCGTGTGCGCGTCCCAAGCGCCGGCCCCTGGGGGCGCTTCCATCCATCCCCCTCCTACTCTCACTTCCCTGCCTTCCCTCACCCCCTGGCCTCCATCATCCCCCTCCTTCCTCACCCCTGCCTCCCTCACCCCCTGCCACCATCAACCCCCTCCTTCGTTTCCTCACTCCCTGCCTTCCTCACTCCCTGCCTTCTGCACGTCCCTGCCTCGCCATCACCCCCTGCCACCAACATCCCCCTCCTTCCTCACTCCCTGCCTCCCCACCCCCTGCTTCCACACCCCCTCCTTCACACTCTCCCTGCCTCCCTCACCCCCTGCCTCCATCATCCCCCTCCTTACCCACGTCCCGCCTCCCTCACCCCGCCCTGCTTCCATCATCCCCTCTTCCCTTCCTCCCTGCTCCCTCAACGCCCGGCCTCCATCACCCCCTCCTTCCTCCCTCCTGCCTCCCTCACCCCCTTCCTCCATCACCCCCTCAATCTCACTCCTGCCTCCTCACCCCCTGTCCCCCCCCCGCCCCCGCCCCACCATCATCCCCCTCCTTCCTCCTCCTGCCCTCCTCACCCTCCTGCCTTCCCCAGCATCCCCTCCTTCACACTCCCTGCCGTCCCTCAGGGCACCCCCTGCCTCCAATTCACACATCCCCCTCCCCATCCTCACTCCCCTGCCTCCCTCACCCCCTGCTTCCAGTCATCCCCCTCCTTTCCTCACTAAGGTAGGCCCTGCCTCCCTCACCCCCTGTCCCTCCATCATCCCCCTCCGTCCTACACTCCCTTGCCTCCCTCACCCCCGCCTCATCATCCCCCTTCTTCCTCACTACTCGCCTGCCTCCTCACCCCCTGCCTCCATCATTCCCCCTCCCTTTCCTCACATCGCCTGCCTGGCCCTCACCCCCTGCTTCCCATCATCCCCTCCTTCCTCACTCCCAGCCTGCCTCACCCCTGCCTCCAACATCCCCCTTCTTCTCACTCCCTGCCTCCCTCACCCCCTGGCCACCATCATCCCCCTCCTTCCACCAACCCTGCCTCCCTCCACCCCCTGCCCTCCATCGATCCCCCTTCCTTCCTCAATCCCTGCCATCCTCACTCCCAGCCTTCCTCACTCCCTGCCTCCCTCACCCCCTGCCTCCATCATCCCCCTCCTTCTCCCTCCCTGCCTCCCTCTACCCCCTGCCTCCATCTCCCCCGGTGCCTTCCTCACTCCCTCCTTCCCTCACCCCCCTGCCTCCATCATCCCCCGTCTACCTCACTCCCTGCCTCCCACCACCCCTGTCCTCCCCATCACCCCCCACCTTCCTCACTCCCTCCTCCCTCACCCCTGCCACCCTCAACACCCCTCCTTCCTCACCCACTAGCCTCCCTCACACCCCTGCTCTCCAACATCCCCTCCTTCCTCACTCCCTGCCCTTCCCTCACCCCCTGCCTCCATCATCCCCCTCCTTCCTCACTCCCTGCCACCCTCACCCCCCCTGCCCTCCCATCATCCCCTCCTTCCTCACCCCTGCCTCCCCACAACACCCTGCCTCCATCATCCCCTCCTCCTCACTCCCTGCCTCCCTCACCCCCTGCCTTCCATCATCCCCCCTCCTTCCCCACTTCCTGCCTCCCCCCCCCCTCACCCCGCCTGCCTCCACCATCCCCCTCCTCCTCACCCCCTGCCTCCCACACCCCCATACCTCCATCATCCTCCTCCTTCCTCACTGTCCCTGCCTCCTTCACCCCCCTGCCGTCCATCCATCCCCCTCCTTCCTCACCCCTGCCTACCCACACCCCCCGCCTCCTCACCCCTCCTACCTCCTCCCTGCCTCCCTCACTCCCCTGCCGCCATCATCCCCTCCTTCCTCACCCCGCCTCCCTCACCCCCTAACCTCCATCAACTACCACACCCTTCCTCACGCCTGCCCTCCCTCACCCACTAGCCTCCATCATCCCCCTACCTTCCTCCGTCCTGCCTCCCTCACTCTCCCTGCCTCCATCATCCCCCTCCTTCCTCACTCCCAGCTCCTCACCCCCTGCCTCCATCATCCCTCCTTCCTCACTCCCTGCCTCCCTCACCCCCTGCCTCCATCAACCCCCTCCTTCTCACTCCCTCGCTCCCCACAGCCTCCCCTGCTCCATCATCCCCCTCCCCTCCACTCCCTGCCTCCCTCTCCCCCCTGCCTCCATCATCCCCCTTCTTCCTCACTCCCTGCCACACCTCAGCACCCCCCTGCTCCCATCATCACCCTTCTTCTCACCCCCTGGCCATCCCTCACACCCCTGCCTCCATCATCCCCCTCCTTCCTCACTCCCTGCCTCCCTCACCCCCATTCCCCATCATGCCCCGCTCCTTCCTCAAAACTCCCTGCCCCCTCTCCCCCCTGCTCCATCAATCCCCCTCCTTTCCTCACTTCCCTCCTCTCCCTCACTCCCTGCCTCCATCATCCCCCTTCTTCTACTCCCGTGTCCTCCCTCACCCCTGCCTCCATCCATCACCCTTCTGTGCTCCACCCCCTGCGCTCCCTCACCCCCAGCCTCCGATCATTCCCCGCTCCTTCCCTCACTCCCCTGCCTCCCTCTCTCCACCGCCTCCACCATCCCCCCCTTCCTCACTCCCTGCCGTCCCCTCACCCCCAGCCGTCCATCATCCCTCCTTCCACACTCCCTTCCTCCCGCACCCCCTAGCCTCCATCATCCCCCTCCTTCCTCACCCCCTGCCTCCCTCACCCCCTGCCTCCATCCTCCCCCCTCCTCCTCACATCCCTGCCTCCCTCACCAACCCCCTGCCTCCACATCCCCCTCCTTCCCTACTACCTGCCTAACCCCACCCCCTGCCTCCATCATCCCCCTTCTTCTCACTCCCTGCTCCCCTCACCCCCTGCCCCATCAATCTACCCCACACACCTTCCTCACTCCCTGCCACCCTCACCCCCTGCCTCCATCATGCCCCCCTCCATCCTCACTCCCTGCCGCCCTCAACCCCCCTGCCCATCCATCATCCCCCCTCCCTCCTCACTCCTGCCTCCCTCACCCCCTGCCTCCGATCATCCCCCTCCTTCCTCACTCCCTGCCATCCCTCAACCCCCTGCTCCATCCTCCCCTCCTTCCTCACTCCCTGCTCCCTCACCCCCTCTCTCCATCATCCCCCTCCTTCACTCACTCCCTGCCTCCCTCAACCCCTGCCTCCATCATCCCGCCTCCTTCTCACTCCCTAAATGCCTCCGCTCCCCCCCTCGCCTCCATCATCCCCTCTTCCTCACTCCCTGGCCTCCCTCCACCCCCTGCCTTCCCACATCCCCTCCTTCCTCACCCCTGCCATCCCCCTGCACCCCCTGCCTCCATCATCCCTTCTTCCATCCACCCGCCTCCCTCACTCCCCTGCCTCCATCTCCCTCCTTCCTCAACTCCCTGCCTCCCTCACCCCCTGCCTCACCATCATCCCCTCCATCCTCACTCCTGCTCCCACACCTCCCTGCATCATCATCCCCCTCCTTCCACACTCCTGCCTCCCTCACCCTCTGCCTCCATCATCCCCTCCTTCACCTCACTCCTGCCTGCCCCAACCTCTGCCTCCATCATCCCCGTCCTTCCTCACTCCCTGCCTCCCTCACCCCACGCCTCCATCATCCCCCGCCCTTCCTCACTCCTGCCTCCCTCACCCCCTGCCCCATCATCCACCCTCCTACCCTCACTCCCTCCTCCTCACCCTCTGCCCCATCATCCCCTCCTTCCTCACCCCTGCCTCCCCCCCCCACACCCCCTGCCCCATCATCCCCATCCTTCCTCACTCCCAGCTTCCCTCACTTACCAACCCGCCTGCCTCCATCATCCCCCCTCCTTCCTCACTCCCTGCCTTCCTCACCCCCTGACTCCATCATCCTCCCACCTACCTCACTCCCTGCCTCCCACACCTCCTCTGCCTCCATCATCCCCCTCCTTCCTCACGACCCTGCCCTCCCTCACCACCCCTGCCTCCCTCACTGCCCCTGCCTCCACAACCCCCTCCTTCCCCACTCCCTGCCTTCCTCAACGCCCCTGCCCCATCATCCCCCATCCTTACCTCACTAACCCTGCCTCCCACACCCCCTGCCTCCATCTCCCCTCCTTCCTCCTCCCTGCCTCCCTCAGCCCCCCTGCCTCCATCATCCCCCTCCTTCCTCACTCCCTGCCTCCCTCACCCCCTGCCTCCATCATCCCCCTCCTTCCTCACTCCCTGCCTCCCTCACTCCTCTGCTCCATCATCCCCCTCCTTCCTCACAACCTGCCTCCCTCACCCCTAGGCTCCATCATCCACCCTCCTTCTCACTCCCTGCCTCCTCACCCCCGGCCTCCATCATCCCCCTCCTTCCTCACTCCCTGCCCCCTCACCCCCCAGCCTCCATCAACCCCTCCTTCCTCACTCCCCTGCCTCCCTCACCCCCTGCCTCCATCATCCCCTCCCCTTCCTCACTCCCTGCCCTCCTCTCACCCCCTGGACTCCATCATCCCCCTCCTCCTCACTCCCTCTCCCTCACCCCCTGCCTCCATCATCCCCCCTTCCTCACCCTGCCTCCCTCACCACCCTGCCTCCATCATCCCCCACCTTCCTCACTCCCTGCGTCCCTCACCCCCCTGCCTCCTCATCCCCCTCCTCCTCACTCCCTCCCTGGCCTCCCTCACCCCCCCCCTGCCTCCAACATCCCCCTCCTTCCTCACTCCCTTGCCTCCCTCAAAACCCCCTGCCCTCCATCATCCCTCCTGCCCCCTTCCTTCCTCACTCCCTGCCACCCTCACCCCTCCCTATCCATCAATCCCCCGCCTTCCACAATCCCTGCCTCCTCACACCCTGCACGCCATCATCCCCTCCTTCCTCACCCCTGTCGCCTCCGCCCTCACCCCCTGCCTTCCATCATCCCCTCCTTCCTCCTCCCTTCCTCCCTCACCCACCCGGCTCCTCACCCCCTCCTTCCTCACGTCTCCTGCCTCCCCACCCTCTGCCTCCATCATCCCCCTCCTTCTCACTCCCTGCCTCCCTCACCCGCTGCCTCCTCATCCCCTCCTCCTCACTACCCTGCTCCCACACCCTCTGCCTCCATCCATCCCCCGCCTTCCTCACGTCCCGTGGCCTCCCTCACCCCCCCCCTGCCACCCACACATCCCCCTCCTTCCTCACTCCCTGCCTCCCTCACCCTACTGCCTCCATACATCCCCCTCCTTCCTCACTCCCTGCCTCCCTCACCCCTGCCGCCATCATCCCCTCCTTCCTCACTCCCTGCCTCCCTACCCCCCCGGCCTCCATCATCCCCTCCTTCCTCACTCCCTGCCTCCTCACCTCCCCCTCCTCATCATCCCCTCCTTCCTCACTCCCTGCCTCCCTCACCCCCTGCCGCCACATCCCCTCCTTCCTCACTCCTCCTCCCTCACCCCCTGCCTCCATCATCCCCTCCTTCCTCACATCCCTGCCTCCCTCACCCCCTGCCTCCATCATCCCCCTCTTCCTCTCTCCCTGCCTCCCCTCACAATCCCCACTGCCTCCATCATCCCCCTGCCTTCCTCACTCACCTGCCTCCCTCACCCCCTTGCCTTCCATCACCCCCCTACTTCCTCACTCCTCCTAGCCTCCCTCACCCCCTGGCCTCCATCATCACCCTCTTCCTCACCCCCTGCCTCCTCACCCCCTGCCCTCCATCATCCCCCTCCTTCCTCACTCCCTGCCTCCCTCACCCCCTGCCCGTCCATCTTCCCCTCCTTCATCACTCCCTGCCTCCCTCACCCCCTGCCCCATCATACCCCCTCCTTTCCTCACTCCCTGCCTCCCTCACCCCCTGCCTCCATCATTCCCCCTTCATCTCACTCCCTGCCTCCCTCAGCCCCCTGCCTAGTCCATCATCACCCTTCCTTCCTCACCCCTGCCTCCCTTCACCCCCTGCCCTCCATCATCCCCCCCCTTCCACACACCTCCCCTGCCATCCCCACCCCCTGCCCTCCATCCATCCCCCTCATTCCTCACTCCCTGCCTCCCTCACCCCCTGCTCCATCAATCCCTCCTTCTCACTCCCAGCCTCCCTCACCCCCAGCCTCCATCATCCCCCTCCTTCATCACCACTCCACCCTCACCCCCTGCCTCCTCATCACCCCTCCTTCTCCTCACTCCCTCCTCCCTCACCCCCTGCCTCCATTCATCCCCCTCCTTCCTCACTCCCTGCCTCCCTCACCCCCTGCCACCATCATCCCCTTCTTCCTCACTCCTGCCTCCCTCACCCCCCCTCCATCATCCCCCTCCTTCCTCACTCCTGCCTCCCCTCACGCCCCTTCCTCCCTCATCCCCCCTCCTTCCTCACTTCCCTTGTCCTCCTTCCCACACCCCCTGCCTCCATCATCCCCCCTCCTTCCTCCCTCACTCCCGCCTCACTCAACCCACTGTCCTCCACATCCCCCTCCTTCCTCACTCCCTGCCTCCTCACCCCCTGCCTCCTCATCGCCCCCTCCTTCCTCACTCCCTGCCTCCCTCACCCCCACTGCCTCCTCATCCCCCACCCTACCCTTCCTCGACTCCCTGCCTCCCTCACCCCCATGCCTCCATCATCCCCCTCCTTCCTCACTCCCTGCCTCCCTCACCCTCGCCTCCATCATCCCCTCCTTCCTCCACTCCCTGCCTCCCTCACCCCCTGCTCCATCATCCCCCACCTTTCCTCACTCCCTGCCTCCCTCACCCCCCTGCCTTCCATCATCCCCTCCTTCCTCACTCCCTGCTCCCTCAACCCCCTGCCTCCATCATCCCCTCCATTCCACACACCTGCCTCCCTCACCCCCTGCTCCATCATCCCCACCTTCCTCACTCCCTGCCGCCCTCACCCCCTGCCTCCATCATCCCCTCCTTCCTCACTCCTGCCTCCCTCACCCCTGCCTCCAACATCACCCCTCCTTCCTCACTCCCTGCCTTCCCTCACCCTCTGCCTCCATCATTCCCCTCCTTCCTCACTCCCTGCCTCCCTCACCCCTCTTGCCTCCAGCATGCCCCCTCCTTCCTCACTCCCTGCCTCCTCACCTAATCCCTGCCTCATCATCCCCGCTCCTTCCTCACTATTCCTGCCTCCCTCACCCTCAGCCTCCATCATCCCCTCCTTCCACACTCCCTCCTCCCTCACCCCCTCCGTCCATCATCCCCTCCTTCCTCGACTCCTTCCTCCCTCACCCCCTGCCATCCAATCTACCCCCCTACACCCCCTTTTCCCCCTTCGCCCCCTTCCAGTTTAATCCTTTCTTTCATTTTTTTTTCTTTTTTTTTTTTTTTAATCTTATTTTTTTTTCGTTTTCTTTATTTTTCCATCACAATCCCTGCCTCCTCACCCCCTCCCCATCATCCCCCTCCTTCCCCAACTCCCTGCCACCCTCACCCTCTGCCCCATCATCCCCCTCCTTTCCTCACTCCCTGCCTCCCTCACCCCCCTGCTCCCTCACCCCCGGCCCCAATCATCCCCCTCCGTCCTCACCCCTGCCTCCTTCTACCCCCTGCCTCCATCATCCCTCCTCCTTCCTCACTCCCGCCTCCCTCACCCCTGCCTCCATCATCCCCTCCTTCCTCAATCCCTGCCTCGCTCCCCCCCTGCTCCATCATCCCCCTGCCTTCCTCACTCCGCGCTCCCTCACCCCCTGCCTCCATCATCCCACCCTCCTTCTCACTCCCTGCCTCCCCTCACCCTCCTGCCTCCATCATCCCCCTCCTTCCTCACGTCCCGCCTCCCTCTACCCCCTGCCTCCATCATCCCCCTCCTTCCTCACTCCTGCGCTCCCCCTCACCCCCTGCCACATCATCCCCACCTTTCCTACACACCCTGCCCTCCCTCACCCCCTGCCTCATCAACCCCTCCTTCCTCCACTCCCTGCCTCCCTCACACCCTGCCTCCATCATCCCCTCCTTCCTCACTTCACCTGCCATCCTCACCCCCTGCCATCCATCATCCCCCTCCTTCCTCACTCCCTGCCTCCTCACCCCCTGCCACCATCATCCCTCCTTCCTCACTCCCTACCTCCCTCTCACCCCCTGCCTCCACATCCCCCCTCCTTCCTACCACTCCCTGCCGCCCTCACCCCCTGCCTCCATCATCTCCCCTCCTTCCTCAACGTTCACATCCTCCCTCACCCCCTGGCCTCCATCATCCCCCCCCTCCTTCCTCACAGACTCCCTGCCTCCCTCACCCCCTGCCCTCCATCATCCCCTCCTTCCGTCACGTCAACCCTGCCTCCCTCACCCCCTGCCTCATCATCCCCCTCCTTCCTCACTCCCTGCCCCCTCACCCCCTGCCTCCATCATCCCCTCCTTCCTCACTGGCCTGCCTCCCTAACCCCCTGCCTCCATCTTCCCCTCCTTCCTCACTCCCGCCTCCCTCACCCCCGGCCTCCATCATCCCCCTCCTTCCTCAATCCCTGCCCACCCTCACCCTCTGCCTCCATCACCCTCCTTCCACACTCCCTGCCTCCCTCACCCTCTGCCTCCATCATCCCTCCTTCCTCTCTCCCCTGCCCTCCCTCACCCTCTCCTCCTCATCCCCCTCCTTCCTCACTCCCTGCCACCCTCCCCCCCCTGCCTCCACTCCCCCTCCTTCCTCCTCCCTGCCTCCCTCACCCTCGCCTCCATCATCCCCCTCCATCTCACTCCCCTGCCTACCTCACCCCCTGCCTCCTATCATCCCCGTCCTTCCTCACTCCCTGGCCTCCCTCAACCCCCTGCCTTGTTTCCCCCCACATCCCCCCCCAATTACCCCCCCCCTCCTTCCTCACTCCCTGCCCCATCACCCCCTGCCTCCATCATCCCCCTTCCTTCCTCACTCACTGCCTCCCCTCACCCCCTGCCTCACATCAACCCCTCCTTCCTCACTCCCTGGCCTCCTCACCTACCCCCTGCCATCCATCTCCCCTCCGTCCTCACCCTGCCTCCCTCACGCCCCTGCCTCCATCATTCCCCCTCCTTCCTCACTCCCTGCCTCCCTGCAACCCCTCCTCCATCATCCCCTCTCCTTTTCCCTCACTCCCCTGCCTCCCTCACACCCCCTGCCTCCATCATCCCCTCCTTCCTCACTCCCTGCCTCCCTCACCCCTTGCCTCCATCACCCCATCCTTCCCTCACCTCCCTGCTCCCTCACCCCCCGCTCCATCATCCCACCTTCCTCACTCCCTGCCCTCCCTCACCCTCGCCTCCATCATCCCCCTCCTTCCTCACTCACCTGCCTCCCTCACCCCCTGCCTCCATCATCCCCTCCTTCCTCACTCCCCTGCCTACCTCACCCACTCCTCCATCATCCCCCCTTCCTCACTCCCTGCCCTCCCTCACCCCCCTGCGCTCCATCATCCCCTTCCTTCCTCACTCCCTGCCTCCCTCACACCCTGCCGGTCCATGCACCCCCTGCCTCCATCAAATACCCTCCTTCCTCACTCCCTGCCTCCCTCACCCCCAGCCTCCATCATACCCTCCTTTCCTCAACTCCCTGCCTCCCACACCCCCCTCCCTTCCCCACCCCCTGCCTCCATCACGCCCACAGCCATCCATCAACACCCTCCGTCCCTCCTCCCTGCCACCATCAACCCGCCTGCCTCCATCTACCCCTCCTTCCACACCCCCCTGCCTCCATCATCACCCTGCCTTCCATCATAAACCCCCTCCTTCCTCACTGACCCCTGCCGGTCCCACACACCCCTACCAGCCATCATCACCCTCCTTGCCTCACTCCCTGCATTCCCCTCACCCCTGCCTCCCTCACCACACCCCCTGGCCTCCATCATCACCCTCTTCCATCATACCCCTCCTTCCGTCACTCCTGCCTCCCTTCACCCCCTGCCTCCATCACCCCCTGGCCATCCTTCATACCCCCCTATCCTCACTCCCTGCCTCCCCTCACCCCCTGCTCCATCATCACCCTCCTTCCCTCACTAGTAGTAACTCCCTGCATCCCTCACCCCCTGCCTCCCCCAACCCCCTGCCTCCATCACACCCTGCCTCCTCATACCCCACCTTCTCACTCCCGCCTCCCCCTCACCCCCCTGCCTCCATCACCCCCTGCCATTGCCATCATACCCCTGCCCCGTCCTTCCTCACTCCCTGCCTCCCTCAACCCCCCTGCCTCCATCATCACCCTCCTTCCTCCTCACTCCCTGCAACCCTCACTCCCCCCTGGCCTCCCTCACCACCTGCTCCATCAATCACCCTCCATCCTCACATCCCTGCCTCCCTCACCCCCTGCCACCATCATCCCCTCCTTCCTCACTGCCCTGCCCTCCCTCACCCCCTGCCTCCATCCATCCCACCCCTTCCTCACTCCCCGCCTTCCACACGCCCCGTGCTCCATCATCCCCTCCTTCCTCACTCCCTGCCTCCTCACCGCCCTGCCACCATCATCCCCTCCTTCATCCCACTTCCCTGCCTCCCTCACCCCCCTGCCTCCAACATCACCCATCCTTCCTCACTCCCTGCATCCTCACCCCCTGCCTCCCTCAACCCCCTGCCTCCATCATCCCCTCCATCCTCACTCCCTGCCCTCCCACACCCCCTGCCATCCATCATCCCCCTCCTTTCCTCACTTCCCTGCCTTCCTCACCCCCTGCCTCAGCAATCCCCCTCCTTCCTCACTCCCTGCCTTCCTCCCCCCCTGCCTCCATCAATCTCCCCTCCTTTCCTCACTCCTGCCTCCCTCACCCCCTGCCCTCCAGCATCAAACACCCTCCTTCCTCACCACCCTGCCTCCCTCACCCCCTGCCTCGCATCATCCCCTCCTCCTCCGTCCCGCTGCCTCCCTCCCCCCCTGCCTCCATCATCCCCTCCCTTCCTCCACTCCCTGCCCCTCCCTCACCCCTGCCTCCATCATCACCCTCCTTCCTCACCTCCCTGCATCCCTCACCACCCCCAGCCTCCCTCACCCCTGCCCCATCATCACCCTCCTCCTCACTCCCTGCCTCCCTCACCCCCTGCATCCATCATCCCGCCCCTCCTCAACTCCCTGCCTCCCTCACCCCCTGCCACCCATCATCACCCTCCTTCCTCACTCCCCTGCATCCCCTCACCCCCTGCATTCCACCCTCACCCCTGCCACCATCATCACCCTCCTTCTCACACCCTGCCTCCCTCACCCCCGCCTCCATCATCCCCTCCTTCCTCACTCCCTGCCCTCCCTCACCCCCTGCCTCCATCATCACCCTCCTTCCTCACATCCCTCTGCCTCCCACACCCCCTGCCTCCATCACCCCTCCTTCCCACTCCCTGCCTCCCACACCCCTCCTCCAACATCACCCTCGCTTCCCTCACTCCCTGCTCTCCCTCACCCTCATGCTCCATCATCCCCCTCCTTCCTCACTCCCTGCCTCCCTCACCCCCAGCTCCATCATATCACCTCCTTCCTCACTCCCTGCCTCCCCCACCCCCTGCCTCCATCATCACCACTCCTTTCTCACTCCCTGCCACCCTCACCCCCTGCCTCCATCATCACCCTCCTTCCTCACTCCCTCCCCCTCACCCCCCTGCCTCCTCATCACACCTCCTTCCTCACTCCTGCCTCCCTCACCCCCTGCTTCAACATCACCCTCCTTCCACACTCCCCTGCCTCCCTCACTCCCCGTGCCTCCATCATCACCCTCCTTCCTCACTCCCTGCATCCCTCACCCCCAGCCGATCCCTGACCCCCTGCCACCATCATCACCCTCCTTCCTCACTCCCCTGCCATCCCCTCCACCCCTGCTCCCTCACCCCTGCCTCCCTCACCCCCCCCTGCCACCCTCACCCCCTGCCTCCCTCACCCCCGGCTCCCCACCCCCTGCCTCCTCACCCCTGCCACCCTCCCCACCCCCTGCCTCCTCACCCCCCTGCCTCCCTCACCCCCCTGCCATCCCTCACCCCCTGCGCCCTCACCCCCTGCCTCCCTCACCCCCTGCCTCCATCATCACCATCCTTCCTCACTCCCTGCATCCACCAACCCCCTGGCCTCCTCCACACCCCTGCCTACCATCATCCCCTCCTTCCTCACGCCCTGCCTCCCCTCACCCCTGCCCCATCATCCCCCTCCTTCCCCTCACTCCCTGCCCTCCTCACACCCCTGCTCCCTCATCACCCTCCTTCCTCAGCTCCCGCTCCCTCACCCCCTGGCCTCCATCAACACCCTCCTTCCTCACACCCTGCCTCCCTCACCCCGCTGCCTCCATCATCACCCTCCTTCCTCCTAATAAGCCCTGCCTCCTCACTCCACCCCTGCCTCCATCACCCCCTCCCTCTCACTCCTGCCTCCTCACCCCCTGCCTCTATTCATCCCCCTCCTTCTCACTCCCTGCCATCCCTCACGCCCCTCCCACTCACACCCCTCCTCCATCCATCCCCCTCCTTCCTCACCTCCCTGCCTCCCTCACCCCCTGCCTCCATCATCCGCTCCCCCTTTCCTTCCTCACTCCCTTCCTCCCTCACCCCTGCCTCCATCATCCCCCTTCTTCCTCAATCCCTGCCTCCCTCACCCCCTGCCTCCATCATCCCCTCCCTCTTCCTCTCACTCCCTGGCCTCCCTCACCCCTGCCTCCATCATCACCCCTTCTTCTCACTCCCTGCCTCCCTTCACCCCCGCCTCCATCATCCCCCTCCTTCCTCACTCCCTGCCTCCCTCGCCCTATGCCTCCATCATCCCAGCTTCTTCTTCCTCACTCCCTGCCTTCCCTCACACCCCCTGGCCCTCCACATCCCCCTTCTTTCCTCCACTCCCTGCCACCCTCACCCCCCTGGCCTCCATCATCCCCCGCCTTCCTCCTCCCGCTCCCTCAACCACCTACCCCCTGCCTCCATCATCCCCTCCTCCTCACTCCCTGCTCCCTCACCCCCTCCATCCATCATCCCCTCCTTCCTCACTCCCTGCTCTCCTCACCCCCTGCCTCCAATCATCCCCCTTCTTCCTGCACTCCTGCCTCCCTCACCCCCCTGCCACCATCAACCCCCCTCCTTCCTCACTTCCCCTGCCTCCCTTCACCCCCCTGCCTCCATCATCGCCCCTCCTTCCTCACTCCCTGCCTCCTTCACTCCCTGCCTCCATCATCCCCCTCCTTCCACACTCCCTGACCGTCCCTCACTCCCGTGCCTCCATCATCCCCCTACCTTCCTCACTCCCTGCCTCCTTCACTCCCTGCCTTCCATCATTTCCCCCTGCTTCCTCACACCCTGCCTCCCTCACCCCCTGCCTCCATCATCCCCCCGTTCTTCCTCACTCCCTGCTCCCTCACCCCCTGCCTCCATCATCCCCCTTCTTCCTCACACCCTGCCTCCCTCACGCCCCTTCCTCCATCTTCCCCCTCCTTCCTCACTCACCCCCCTTTGGGCCTCCCTCACCCCCAGCGCATTCATCCCCCTCCTTCCTCACTCCCTGCCTCCCTCACCCCCCTGCCTCCATCATCCCCCGCCTTCCCCTCACTCCCTGCCTCCCTCACCCCTGCCTCCATCATCCCCTTCCCTTCCTCACTCCCTGCCTAACCCTCACCCCCTGCCTCTATCATCCCCAACCCCCTCTTCCTCACTCCCTGCCTCCCTCACCCCCTGACTTCCATCATCCCCCCTCCTCACTCCCTGTCCTGCCACACCCCCTGCCTCCATCATCCCCCACCTTCTCACTCCCTGCCTCCTCACCCCCTGCCTCCACTCAATCACACCCCTTCCTCACGCCCCTGCCTCCCTCACACCCATCCTCCATTCATCCCCCATCCTACTCCTCACACACTCCTCTGCCTTCCTCACCCCCTGCCTCCATCATCCCCCCTCTCCTCACTCCCTGCCCCCTCAACCCCCTGCCTCCCTCATCACCCTCATTCCTCACTTCCCTGCCTCCCTCACTACCCTCCTCATCACACCCTCCTTCCTCACTCCCCCTGCCTCCCTCAACCCCTGCCTCCATCATCACCCTCCTTCCTCCTCACTCACCTGCCTCCCTCACCCCTGCCTCCATCACACCCTCCTTCTCACTCCCACCTCCCTCACCCCCTGCCCCATCATCCCCCTCCTTCCCTCACTCCCTGCCTCCTTCACTCCCTGCCTCCATCATCCCCCTTCTTCCTCACTCTCCCTGCCCTCCCTCACCTCCCTGCCTCCATCATCCCCCTCTCTCACTCCCTCCTCCCTCACGCCCCTGCCTCCATCATCCCCTTCATCTCACTCCCTGCCTCCCTCACCCCCTGCCTCCATCATCCCCCCTCCTTCCTCACTCCCTGCCTCCCCTCACACCCCTGCCTCCATCATCCCCCTCCTTTCCTCACTCCCTGCTCCCTCACCCCCTGCCACTCCATCATCCCCCTCCTTCCTCACACCCTGCTCCCTCACAGCCCTGGCCCCATGCATCTCCCTTCTTCCTCAATCCCTCCTCCTCACCCCCCTGCCTCGATCATCCCCCGTCCTTCCTTCACTCCCTGCCTTCCCTCACCCCCTGCCATCCTCATCCCCCTCATGTCCCTCCCTCCCTGCCTTCCCTCACCCCCCAGCCTCCATCATAACCGCCTCCTTCTCACTCCTGCCTCCCTCACACTCTCACACATCATCACCCTCCTTCCTGCACGTCCCTGCCCTCCCTCACCCCTGCCTCCATCAACACCCTCTTCCTCACATCACTCCCTGCTCCTCACCCTCTGCCTCCATCATCCCCATCCTTCCTCACTCCCTGCCTCCCTCACCCTCTGCCTCCATCATCCACCTCCTTCCTCACTCCCTGCCTCCCCACCCCCCCTGCATCCATCATCCCCCGTCCTTCCTCAACCCCCTGCCATCCCTCACCCCCTGCCTCCATCATCCCCCCCTTCCTCACATCCCTGCCTCCCTCACCCCCTAGCCTCCTCTCCCCCTCCTTCCTCACTCCCCCCTCCCTCCACACCTCTGGCCTCCATCATCCCCCTCCTTCCTCTACGCCCCTCCTCCATCACCCTCTTGCCTCCATCATCCCCCTCCTTCCTCACTCCCTGCCTCCATCATCACCCCCTTCCCTACATCCCCCTCCTTCCTCACTCTCCTGCCTTCTGCACCCCCCCCTCCATCACACCCTCCTTCCTCACTCCCTGCCTCCCTCACCCCTGCCAATGCCATCATCCCCTCCTTCCTCACATCCCTGCCTCTCCCTCCCCCCTAGCCTCATCATCCCACACTTCCTCACTCCCGTGCCTCCCTCCCCACCCATGCCTCCAATCATCCCCTTTCCATCCTCACTCCCTGCCCCCCTCACCCCCTGCCCCATCATACCCCTTCCTTCCTCACTCCCTGCCTCCCTCAACCCCACATAGCCGCCATCTACCCCCTCCTTCCTCACTACCTGCCTCCCTCACACCCCTGCCTCATCATCGCCCCTCCGTTCCTCTCTCCCTGCCACCCTCACCCCAATGCCTCCATCACCCCATTCCTTTCCTCACTTCTCCCTCTCCCTCTTCCCCTGCCTCCATCCTCCCCTTCTTCCTCACTCCCGGCCTCCAACCTCCCCCACCTCCAACACACCCCGCCTCCCTCACTCCCCCTGCCTCCATCATCCCCTTCCTTCCTCACTTCCCTGCCGCCCATCACCTATCCCCCCTGCCTCCATATCCCCCTCCTTCCTCACTCCCCCGCCACCCTTCACCCCTTGCCTCCATCATTCCCCCTCCTTCCTCACTCCTGCCTCCTCAAACCCCTTGCCTCTATCATCCCCCTGCCTTCCTCACTCCCCTGCCTTCCTCACCCCGCTGCCTCCATCATTCCCCTCCTTCCGCACTCATCCCTCCCCCTCACCTCGCCCTCCTCCATCATATCCCCCTCCTTCCTCACCTCCCTCCTCCTCACCCCCTGCCCCATCATCCCCTCCTTTCTCACTCCCTGCCTCCCTCACCCCTGCCTCCATCATCCCCTCCTGTCCTCACTCCCTGCCTCCCTCACCCCCTGCCTGCGCATCATCCCCTCCGTCCTCACTCGCCGTGCCCCCTCACCCCCTGGCCTCCATCAATCCCCTCCTTCCTCACTCCCTGCCTCCCTCTCCCCCCTGCCTCCATCATCCCCTTCCATTCCTCACTCCCTGCCTCCCTCACCCCTGCCTCCATCATCCCCCTTCTGTCCCTCACTCCCTGCCTCCATCATCCCCTGCCTTCCTCACTCCCAGCCTCCCTCACCCCCTGCTCCATCATCCCTTCCATTTCCTCACCTCCCTTGCTCTCCCTCACCTACCCGCGGCCTTCCATCATCCCCCTCCATCCTCACTCCCCCAGCCTCCCTCATCCCCCGCCAGGCCATCCATCCCCCACCTGACCTCACACCCTGCCTCCCCCACCCCCTGCCTCCATCATCTCCCCTTCCTTCCTCACTCCCTGCCTCCCTCACCCCCTGCCTCCATCATCCCCCTTCAACCTCACTCCCTGCTTCCCTCTTAAGCGGCCCCTGCCTCATCAGTCCCCCTCCTTTCCTCACTCCGCGTGTGCGCGTCCCAAGCGCCGGCCCCTGGGGGCGCTTCCATCCATCCCCCTCCTACTCTCACTTCCCTGCCTTCCCTCACCCCCTGGCCTCCATCATCCCCCTCCTTCCTCACCCCTGCCTCCCTCACCCCCTGCCACCATCAACCCCCTCCTTCGTTTCCTCACTCCCTGCCTTCCTCACTCCCTGCCTTCTGCACGTCCCTGCCTCGCCATCACCCCCTGCCACCAACATCCCCCTCCTTCCTCACTCCCTGCCTCCCCACCCCCTGCTTCCACACCCCCTCCTTCACACTCTCCCTGCCTCCCTCACCCCCTGCCTCCATCATCCCCCTCCTTACCCACGTCCCGCCTCCCTCACCCCGCCCTGCTTCCATCATCCCCTCTTCCCTTCCTCCCTGCTCCCTCAACGCCCGGCCTCCATCACCCCCTCCTTCCTCCCTCCTGCCTCCCTCACCCCCTTCCTCCATCACCCCCTCAATCTCACTCCTGCCTCCTCACCCCCTGTCCCCCCCCCGCCCCCGCCCCACCATCATCCCCCTCCTTCCTCCTCCTGCCCTCCTCACCCTCCTGCCTTCCCCAGCATCCCCTCCTTCACACTCCCTGCCGTCCCTCAGGGCACCCCCTGCCTCCAATTCACACATCCCCCTCCCCATCCTCACTCCCCTGCCTCCCTCACCCCCTGCTTCCAGTCATCCCCCTCCTTTCCTCACTAAGGTAGGCCCTGCCTCCCTCACCCCCTGTCCCTCCATCATCCCCCTCCGTCCTACACTCCCTTGCCTCCCTCACCCCCGCCTCATCATCCCCCTTCTTCCTCACTACTCGCCTGCCTCCTCACCCCCTGCCTCCATCATTCCCCCTCCCTTTCCTCACATCGCCTGCCTGGCCCTCACCCCCTGCTTCCCATCATCCCCTCCTTCCTCACTCCCAGCCTGCCTCACCCCTGCCTCCAACATCCCCCTTCTTCTCACTCCCTGCCTCCCTCACCCCCTGGCCACCATCATCCCCCTCCTTCCACCAACCCTGCCTCCCTCCACCCCCTGCCCTCCATCGATCCCCCTTCCTTCCTCAATCCCTGCCATCCTCACTCCCAGCCTTCCTCACTCCCTGCCTCCCTCACCCCCTGCCTCCATCATCCCCCTCCTTCTCCCTCCCTGCCTCCCTCTACCCCCTGCCTCCATCTCCCCCGGTGCCTTCCTCACTCCCTCCTTCCCTCACCCCCCTGCCTCCATCATCCCCCGTCTACCTCACTCCCTGCCTCCCACCACCCCTGTCCTCCCCATCACCCCCCACCTTCCTCACTCCCTCCTCCCTCACCCCTGCCACCCTCAACACCCCTCCTTCCTCACCCACTAGCCTCCCTCACACCCCTGCTCTCCAACATCCCCTCCTTCCTCACTCCCTGCCCTTCCCTCACCCCCTGCCTCCATCATCCCCCTCCTTCCTCACTCCCTGCCACCCTCACCCCCTGCCTCCATCACCCCCCCTCCCCTCCCCCCCTCCCTGCCTCCCTCCCCCCCCTGCCTCCACATCCCCCTTCTTCCTCACCCCCCTGCCCCCCCACCCCCGCCTCCATCATCACCCTCCTCCCTCCTCCCGCCTCCCTCACCCCCTGCCTCCACATCCCCCCTTCCTCACTCCCTGCCTCCCTCACCCCCTGCCCCATCATCCCCTCCTCCTCACTCCCTGCCTCCCTCAACCCCCCTGCCTCCATCATCACCCCCCCCTCACTCCCATCACTGCTCTGCGAGATAAAAATTAAAGGTTAATTTTTGACAATTTGACTCACACGGGGAACACACTCGTGGGGTTGGGGTTGTGTGTGTGTGGTGTGTGTTGTGTTGTGGCGTTGTTGTGTTTTGTGTGTGTGTGTGTGTGGGGGGTGTGTGGGGCGGGTGTTTGTTGTGTTGTGGGTGTGTGGTGTTTTTTTGTGTGGTGTGCGTGTGTGTGGTTTGTGTGTGGCGTGTGGTGTGTGTGTGGTGTGTGTGTGTGTGCGGTGTATGTACCTCACCTATTTTACTCACCTTTTTGTGGTTCAGGGTCGAGCCACGCCCGGGCCCCGCCTTTCGCTGTTTCACTGGGTCCTCTCCCCTCCCCAGACTCTATCATACCTCCCCTTAAAACTATGTAGGTTCCCCGCCTCCACAACTCATTTTCTAGGCTTTTCCACGGCCTACTCTCTATATGAAGAAATATTTCCCAAACCCCTTTGATTCAAATCTTAAACTTCCAATTGTGACCTCTTGGCCTGTGTCCCTTCTCGGGAACATCCCGTCTTTGCCACCTCCATTCCGCGCAGTATTTTATGTCTTATCATGCTCCCCGACCCTCCTGTCCCGTTCTCGGGGGCCGATTTCCCTCAACCTTTCTTCGTGGACAATCCCCGTAGCTCTGGGACTGTCTTGTTGCAAACCTTTGCACTTTTCTAATTTCTTACTCTGACTAGGTTGGTTCCCAAAAACTGTGCGGCAAACTCCAGTTGGGGCCGACAAAAGGGTATACAGATTTTAACAACCCTTTACTGGGGTATCGAACGCTATCCGTATTTTTGCCGGGGGCGCCCGAACTGCAGCATTACTGATTGAGGGCCCTCGGTTTTCTCGGGTTTATCCTCACCCCAGATCTTTTTCCCTTGAGAAAGGTTTGCATTTTTGGGCCACAAAACATTTTGGTCTGCGGTCTTCTTTCCCCTTCCCCATTTTCATGATTTGCTTTTGGGCAGGTTAAATTAAAGGGACCAGTTGCGGGACCAGGTTTGTACCTGTCCAGGTCTCTTTGTGGGCCTGCCATCCTCTCCGATTTGTTTCTTTAAAAATTTTTCGCTCATCTGCAAACAAGGGACACTTCTGGTCTACCTTTTCCGTTAGTCGTTCACATAACCAAAAAACAGCACAGTCCTGGGACGCCCCCGGGGAAAACCCCGCTTGTTGTACTCACCTAGTTGACCACCTATAGGTTGCGGGGTCGAGTCCGAGCTCCTGCCCCGCCTCTTCACTACGCACTAGGTCATCTCCCCGACCGTGACTTTTTCATACCTCGCTTTAAACATGTATGACCGCCCCACTACATCGCTTCCCCCAAAAAATTCCACTTTCTGACTACTCTGTGGCTGAAGAAATACTTCCTAACATCCCGGATTCATCTGTGTCTTTACTTCCAAAATGTTTTCCCCTTTTTACTGTGTCCAACCGGAACACCTGTCTTTGTCCACCTGTCCCCAATTTCCCCCCCATATTTTGTATGTCGTTTTCAGTCCCCCCTACCTCCTGCCCTCCAGTGTCGTCAGGGTTTATTTTTCCCCTTTAACCTCTCCTCGTAGGACATACCTCTTAGCTCTGGACTTTCTTGTTCAAACCCTTTGCACTTTCTCTAGTTTTTTACGTTGTGTATATGTGTTGTGTGTGTTGTGTTGTTTGGGGGTGTGTGTGTGTGTGTGTTGTGTGTGGGGTTGTTGGTTGTGTATTTGTGTGTGTTGTGTGTGTATTTTTGTATTGTGTGTATGGTGGGTTTGTGGTGTATGTGTTGTGTATGTTGGTGGGATGGTGTGATGTGTGTATGTGTTGTGTATGACTCACCTATTTGTGTTGCAGGGGTCGAGCACGCTCCCCCCCCCCCTCTTCGTAATTTCTACTAGGTCCCTCTCCCCTGCTCCATGAGCTCTATCATACCCGCCTTAAAAATATTATGGTTCATGCCTCCACCACACAAATTCTAGGGTATTCCATGGCCGACTACTCTTGACTGAAGAAATATTCCTAACTCCCTTTTTTCATCTGGTCTTAACTTCCAATTGGACCTCTTTTTGCTGTGCCCTTCTTGGACATCCCTCTTTTTCCACCTCGTCTATTCCCCGCAGTATTTTATAGTCGTTTTCACCCCCCCCGACCCTCCTGGCCCCCAGTGTCGTCAGGGCCGATTTTCCCCAACCCTTTTTTCAAGACAATCCCCCTACTCTGGGACTAGTCTTTTTTGCAAACCTTTGCACTTTCTCTAATTTTTTTGACGTCTTTTATAGGGGTGGGTTCCAAACGGGGGCTGTGTGGTGTGTATGTGTGTGGTATGGTTTTGTGTAATTTTGGGATTGTTGTGGTGTGTGTGTGTGTGGTTTTGGGACCACCAGTTAGGTTTCGGGGTCGAGTCCGAGCCCTTCCCCCTCTTCACTGATCGCTACTAGGTCCTCCCCTGAAACCCTGAGCTTTATCATACCCTGCTTAAAGCTTTATGGCCTCCCCACTACACGCTTCCCAAACTTTCCCCTTACTGACTACTCTGTGGCTGAAGAATACTTCCAACACCCAGGGTTTACGTGTCTTTAACTTCCAAATGTGTCCCCTTGTTATGTGTCCAATCCTGGAACATCCTTTTTTGTCCACCGTAATTCCTCTCGTATTTTTTTATGTCGTTATCTTCCCCCCTATCTCTCCTGTCCTCCATGTCGTCAGGTTGATTTCCCTTTAACCCTCCTCGGGGACATACCCTTGTCGGGGACTAGTCTTGTTGCAAACCTTTGCACTTTCCTATTTTTCTTTAAGTGTTTGGGCTGGGGTGTGGGTTCCAAACTGGTGCCGAAACCCAAATAGGGCCCTAACGTACACGGGTACGGGGTCCTAAAACATTCCTTTTTAAAGATTCGGAATGCTGTTCTGAGGTTTGCTGGGCGCCCATATGCTGCACAGTTATTGGTTGATGGCGCTTCAGGAGATTGCCTGTGTTTACCACCCCAAGCTTTTTCCTTGAGTCAGTTTGTAGTCTCTCCCCCCTAGACGTACCCGCTGTGGTCTTCTTCCCCCTTTCCCCCCAATCTTCATGTTTTTGGGCATTTTGGTGGGATTGAACTCCAAGCCAATTTCGGACCAGGTCTCAGCCTTCCAATCCCTTTGTATTCTGCTGGTCTTCGATCGAGTGAATTCTTCTCATCAACTTCACGTCATCTGCAAAGGACACCTCAGAGCTTTTCCTTCCGTCTTCGTTCACAAATCCCAAAACACACGGGTCCTGGGACGGACCCCTGTGGGACCCCCTGTAAAACAGTTTCGGGTCAGTTTTTGGGGTTTTCGCTGCATTCATTTTCATTTTGTTTTTGGGGGCCTCCCTTTCTTTCTTGCTATCTTTTTCGGGCTCTACGACGCTCTCCTTATTCCCGGCCCTTTTGCCTTCTATATTTTTTTCCTTCCCACACATTTTGGTTTTTTTTGCCTCCTTGAAACCTTTTGGATAAACCAGGGCCATCCGGGCTTTTTCATTTTTTCCTGTTACCCTTGGGTACAAACCTCTCCTCGCCTCCTTGCATTTTTTGCTACATATTCCATCATCCTAACTGGTTTTCCCTGCCATTCCTGTCCCACTGAACCCCGTTCAGGAGTTCCTCATTCCTGGTATCCCCTTTTTTGTAGTTTGGCTTCATTCGCCTGGCCTTCCTCTCTCCCCCCCTTTGTAGCGTGTGGGTGTGTGGTGTGTGTGTGTGTTGGTTTGGGGTTGTGTGGGGTTGTGTGTGGTGTGGGGTGTGTGTGTGTTGTGTTGTTGTGTGTGTGTTTTGTGTAGTGTGTGTGTTGTGTATGTGTGTGGTGTTGTGTTTTGTGTGTTGTGTTGTGTGGTATGTGTGTGTTGTGTGTGTTTGTTGTGTTGTGTGTGTGTGTGTGTGCGTGTGTGTGTGTGTTGGTGTGTGTGGTGTGTGTGGTGTGCTCTGGTGGGGTTGTGTGTGGTGTGGGGGTTTTGGTGTGTGTGGTGTGTGTATGTTGTGTGTGTGTTGGTGTGGTGTTGTTGTGTGTGTGTGGTGTGTTGTGTGTTGTGTGTGTGTGTGTGTTTCTCACCTAAATGTGGTTCGGGGGTTGGTATAGCTCCGGGCCCCCCTGTTCACGGGTGGCCACTAATTCCACTCTCTCCCTCTCCATGAGCTTTACTACCTCTTCAAAAAGCTAGTAGGGACCCCCCCCTTTTTTTTCCACTACCTCACTTCCCAGGCTTTTCCACTTCCTGACAACTCTTTGCTGAATAAATCTTCCAAACATCCCTGTGACTCTCTGAGTCTTCAGCTTCCAAGTGTGACCTATTGTTGTGTGCCCATCTCGGAACTCCTGTCTCTGCCACCTTAAAGATTCCTCCATATTTTGTTTCCCATCTTTTCCTCCCCGTTTCGTCTGGCGAGTTCCCTTTAACCTCCCCTCGTAGGACAAATGCCCCTTAGCTCCGGACAGTCCGTTGCAAACCTTTGCACTTTCTTTTTTCCTGACTCTTGGCCAGGGGGGTTCCAAACTGGGATTTACTCCAATATGGCCTGACGTACACAGTATCAGGGTCCTGAACGACTCCTTACCGAGATGTAAAAAATGCTTTTCTTAGTTCGTTAGCGCCCATATGCGCAGCTTTTTGGGTTGATTTGCGCCTCAGGAGATGTGCTCGGTATTATACTCACCCCAAGACATTTCCTTGAGTGAGGTTTTAGTCTTTAGCCCTATAGACTGACTCCAGCGGTCTTCTTTCCCTTCCCCGATCTTTCATGACTTTGCATTTGGTGAGTTTGAACCCAGAAGCCATTCTGGACCGGGCCCTGCAGCCTGCCCAGATCCCCTGTACCCCTTATCCCCTCCTACTAAATTTTTCTTCTTTAATTTCACATCGCTGCAAACAGGACCTTTTGAGTCTATTCCTTTCGTCATGCATTCCATATACCAAAAAAACCCGGCCTAGGACTGACCCCTGTGGAACCCCGCTCGTCACAGACACCCACTCTGACACCTCACGTACCAGCTCCTGATCCTTCCCCTCAGGTATTCTGATCCATTGCATGCCTTCCCTTTTTACCCTTTTCCGGGGTTCTCCAATTTTTTGCACTAATCCTTTTGTTAGAACTGTAAAAACCTTCTTACGTACAAAAAATGAAATCTACCCACCTCTCTCTCCCGCCTTACTGCTGTCCCCCTTGTCATAGAACACAGTGGGTTTGTGAACAGGATTTCTCTTTAAATCCGTGCGTTGCGTGCGGCGATATGCGCGAGCGTGATCCTCGCTTTCAAACCAGTATTTGTACTCGTCTGTTGGGTTTGGGGTCGAGTGTCAACTCCGGGCCTTTTGCCTTTTAATTTACCACTAGCTGAAATTACTCCCTCTTAGCCTCTTGGCCCCTGTCACACCTACCTTAAAACTACGTAGAAGCTTTCTTTATTACATCTTTTTCTACTTTTTAATCGTATTCTCATTATGATGGCATCATTCACAGCATATATAATAAATATATATAAATATATATATATATATATATATATTAATAATATTTATATATAATATATATAATATATATTTTATATATATATATTAATATAAAATATATATATATATTATATTAAATATATTTAAATATATATATATATTATATATATTATAAATAAAAATATATATATATATATAATAAATATAATATAAACACTGCGTACCTTTTCCCAAGGTTTTGTAGGTTCGAGTCCCTTTACCAGAAAATCAGTGTTTTTGTACATTTTCGCCTGCTCTTCGAATTCCTTTCATTGTTAAAAAAACTCTAGTAAGGCTGAGCAGCAGGGAAAAGAAAAAGCTGTAAGCCTTCTCCGAAAGCTGGCGCCTTGGATCCAAATTCTAGCGCAAGCTGGACTCCAAGGTATTGGGCCAGTGTGGGGAGATTGGTAAAGCACTTCGTACCTTTTTCCAAGGTTCGTAGTTCGAGCTCCTTTAGCCAGGTCAGTGTTTTTTTTATATTTTGACTGCTCTTGCGAATTCCTTCATATATATTATATATATATAAATAAATATATTATTTTTTATAATAATATTAATATATAAAAATTCCAAATTTTAAAATAAACTTTGGGGGACATGATGGTGCCATCCTGATGCTTTTGGCACGCAGCTGTTGCCTCTGCCGTCAACAGTTCATCCCCCCAATTTAACTCTTTCCCTTTCTCTGTTTTTAACTTTTCCTTTGCTACCTTAATTTCACCTTTGACCCCCCACTTACACTCAGTTTTTTAAGTGCACTCTACGTGGGAAAACCCTTTTCAACATTTTTAAATTTCAGTTTTGAAAACAATGCTGAATTCGTGTCTGCATTTAAATCGTTAAACTTAACAGATCACAAAAATGTCATAGTTCATTCCACTGAAAAATTTTTTGCTATCAAAACTTTGGTGCTTGTTCTAGATTCATTATAACCCTTTGTCTCCTGACAACCGCCACAGCACGGGTGTGGGGCATACATATTACCGAACTCACATTCACCCCCCTCTCTCTCTCTCTCCTCTCTCTACTTTCTCTTCCTGGCTAACCTTTGTTATGTGGGTTTTTCTCACAAAATTGTTGGGACACCAGCTTCCATTGGTCCCCCTCTATCAAAAATGCATTTCACAATGGTTTTTAAAACACTATTTTTTAGTTCAGAGCTTCCTGCCTGTCACCTTTTATGATTAATGGCCTTTTCTTAATCTTTTAATAGTTTTGGCACTACACACTGGGTAATACTCCTCAAGAGCTCTACAAGTGCAATGTGTAATTTTAATTTTTTTCCCTTTCAACTCGTGACCTCCTCACAGGTCATAATGCTTTGGGTGTGTCATTTCCCCCCGGAGCATTTCGTTTCCTAATTATCGTTTTTTTATTAATTTTACTTCTCTTCTTTCTAACTCTGGACTGGTTTTTGACCTTTGTAAACACACTAAGGAATCTTCTGTTAAGCTCACTGCATACTCTTTGTCATTTCCTGTGAGTGCTGCACCTTCGTTCCCATGTCATCACTACAGTGATCATTCAGTCACTGTCTTGGTGTGGGATCCTCATGTTGGGATCATTCACGCACTGCTCTCCTGGGATGGCTGTGTCCTCAATGTTATCATTCCAGAGAATTAATGATCTGAAGAGCTCTTTTCTTGCAGTCTTTGATGAAAAAAGAAGGAAAAGTAACTCATGAATGTTTTGGTGAATATATGTACATTTTCCCCGTCAAGAAACTCAGGACTGCAAATTTTGGTCCAACGACAACACCTTTTCCCCGACGTCCTCATTCACAAAGTAACAACCTAAAAATTTTAAATTTTTATCGGAAACCCACCAATAAAAATGATCTCACACACTTCTATTCCATCAAGATACCAAGAACAAAAGAGGCATCTCTCGGGGTTTTTTCCAAAAAGCATACCGAATTTTCATCCCGAGTTTCTTGACGAGGAAGTACATAATTCACCAAAAATTACTGAGTTACATTTTCCTTCTTTTTTTTTATCAAAAACGGGAAAAAAGAGCTCTTCGATCATTAAAATTTTCCACGCACCCAACCACACCCCAAAAAAGTTATAATTTTTCCCCAAAAGCCAGGTTGCACTGAAAGTCTCAAAACACTTTCACAAGCAACACCCAAATCGCCTCCTTCTAGCACTTCAATAAAGGGTCTAACCAGGACACAATCCAACACCACGAACCAGTAATGCAGTTTACACATACCCTGTGGGGGCTTACAAGAAATTTTCGTAGGGGAAAAAGAAAAAAACCTCGACACCCGCCTCAATGAAAAACCCTTTTCGCAGTAGAACGATAACTTTAACAACCCTTGCAAAAACCGAAATTCCACCATCATCCATGAAATTCAGAACGCCCAATTTTGATCAAAGAAACTAATTTTCCCCAGATGCAAGTGCCCGAAAAAGCCGATTCCTGTTTCGAATAAATTAACAAAAAACAGCGGAGCTTCATCTCCGAAAAACCCTTAGCAAGAATCCTCCCGAAAAAAAGTAAACCCCGCCATCACATGTCTCCCCTGTTATACTAAAAACAAAGCACATTAAGAGAGTGAACACGAACCCAACTGCCTCTTTCCGTCTAATTTGTCCAACCATTTTAGTTACCCAAGTAATAGCTTTTATTCCTTTTACTCTTTTACGAATCAATTTGCTCTACCAATTGTATTACTTTTGTCACTACTAACTACTCCACCATAGTGAACATCAAAGTCCTCACTAGTATTTTAAACCCCATCTGACCTTTATAACCCTCTTGTCCATGTATTTTTTAAGGCTTTTATAAAGCTCCGGAAGCGAAACGTTGCCCCAATAAATTCACATTAGTTGCACTTTTGTCCTTTTTCTTTCATCATGAGAGACGTATAACCTCCGGGGATGCAGAAAACCGAAGCGCAGTGTCAAAGGGAAAAATGTCACAGCGCTGGTAAAACGGCACTAGCTTGTGGAATTTACCTCGAAAAGTAATTACCAACGGAAAATATTTATTGGGGCCCAAAAAAATAATTTTGTGCCTAAGAAAATTTGCGCAGACAAAAATATTTTCACCAAAAAAAATTTTCTGTCTGGGAAAAAATTTCTTGTGAAAATAAAAAACACTACTTTTACTCACCTAATTTTTGGTTGCAGGGGGCGAGACTCGCTCCTGGGCCGCCTCTTCACTGATCGAAATAGGCCTCTCTCTCTCCCTGCTCCATGACTTTGTCATAACCTCGTCTTAAAAATTATGTAGGCTCCTGCTCCACAGGGGAGCCTGGTCACAGACCGGGCCGCGGGGGCTTGACCCCCCCAACCTCTCCGGTAAACTCCAGTAAACTAAATCACTTGCCAGACTATTTCCCCTTTCCCGACAAATCTATGACGAAGAAATACTTTCCTAACATCCCTTTGACCGTCGGTCTTTTAACTTCCAATTGTGACCCCTTGTTTTTTGTGTCCCATCTCTGTAACATCCTGTCCTGTCCACCTTATCTATTCCTCGCATATTTTGAATTCGTTTTCAGCTCCCCTAACCCTCCTGTCCTCCATGTCGTCCGGGGCCCATTTTCCTTTAAACTTTCTTCGTTGGACATTTCCCTTAGCCTGGAACTACCTTGGGCGCAAACCTTTCAAATTTCCCTAATTTTTTTGCGTGCTTTACCAACTGGGTTCCAAACGGTGCTGCACACTCCTATGGCCGGGGTACACTTTTAAAAGTTGTGGAACGATTCCTTACTGAGGTACGGGAAAACTATTCTCAGGTTTGCCAGGCGCTCATATGCTGCAGCAGTTATCTGGTTGATGTGTGGTCCTGGAGACGTGCTCGGTATTATACTCACCCCAAGATCTTTCTTCTTGAGCGAGGCTTGCAGTCTTTGGCCACCTAGCCTATACTCTGTCTGCGGTCTTCTTTGCCCTTCCCAATCTTCATGACTCTGCATTTGGCGGGGTTAAATTCGAGAAGCCAATTGCTGGACCACGTGTCCAGCCTGTCCAGGTCTCTTTGTAGTCCTGCCTAATCCTCATCTGATTTAATTCTCATTACCTTAACATCATCTGCGAACAGGAACACTTCTGAGCCACGTCATTCACATATACCAAAAATATCACTGGTCCTAGGACTGACCCCTGTGGGACCCCGCTCGTCACAGGCGCCCACGGTGATACCTCTTCACGTACCATGACTCGTTGTTGCCTCTCTGTCAGGTATTCTCTGATCCATTGCAGTGCCGCCCTTGTTATATGTGCCTGATCATCCAGCTTCTGCACTAATCTCTTGTGAGGAATTGTGTCGAAGGACTTCCTGCAGTTCAAGAAAATGCAATCAACCCACCCCTCTCTCTCGTGTCTTACTTATGTAACTTTGCCATAAAACTCCAGAAAGTTTGTGACACGGGATTTGCTTTCCATGAATCTGTGCTGGTTGTCGTTTATACACTTGTTCTGTTCCAGGTGCTCCATCACTCTCCTCCTGATAATCTTCTCCATGACTTTGCATGCTATACACATCAGTGACACTGGTCTGTAGTTTAGTGCCTCGTTTCTGTCTCCTTTCTTAAAAATGGGAACTACCTTTGCCGTCTTCCATGCCTTAGGTAGTTGCCCAATTTCAAGGAATGTGCTGAAAATTGTGGTTAGTGTGTGTGTGTGTGTGTGTGTGTGTGTGTGTGTGTGTGTTTGTGTGTGTGTGTGTGTGTGTGTGTGTTGTGTGTGTGTGCATTTGTGGCTGCGG
>NC_069413.1:69560578-69583078 GCF_026875155.1 Cherax quadricarinatus | reverse complement strand
TTTCCACTACTTTCAGCTCAATTTCAGGTACTTTTAGTCTCTAAATCATTCAAAATCATCTCTATTTCTGTTATATATTTTTCATCCTATCAAATGGGACCAAGAAAACGAGAATAAAATCATAAATGCCATACGAAAACACATCGCAAATTCGTTATAAGTGTTTTTGGGGGTCTGAAACGGATTAATCAAACTTACATTATTCCTTATGGGAAAAATTCGTTCGGTACTCGGACAGATCGATACTCGAAGTCTTCTGGAACGAATCAAGTTCGAGTACCGAGGTTCCACTGCAGTTGGATTAGGCTAAATTATATTGCGCTTGTTATAATAAGGTTAGGTAAGCTTTCCATGGTTCTTTTAGTACAAAATTATTTATTTTTACATTAACATAAATGAAAAATATATATCTTTAAATATATAAGAGAAAATTTTAGAAAGGACTTAATTTTAAATGAGTTCTTGCTAACTGACCAATTTACCTATTCGCAAAACACAAACACACACAACCCCACACAACACACACACACACAACACACACACACACACACACACACACGCACACACGCACACACACACACACACACACACACACACACACACACACACACAACACACACACACAACACACTACGCACACAAAGCATGCACGCACACACACACACACACACACACACCAACCCACAAAACACACACACACACACACACACACCTCATGCACGCACACACACCACAACACACACACACAACACACAACGCACACACGCAATGCACGCACACACACACACACACACAACACACACACATATATATAATATATATAATATATATAATATATATATATATATAAAATATATATATATATATATACGTATATATATATATAATATATATATATATATATATAAATATATATATAATATATAAGTATAATACTGTATATATAATATATATATATATATTATATAATATATAAATATATCTATATATATAAATAATATATATATATTATATATATTCTTTAAACACATCGGCCGAATCCCATCAAGGCAGGTGCCCGAAAAACAAAACTTTCAACATTCACTCCATCACTGTCTGCCAGATTTGTGCTTTAACACTACAGTTATAAAACTGCAACATTAACACTCCTCCTTCAAGTGCAGGCACTGACATTCCCATCCTCCAGGACTCAAGTCCGGCTTTCCGGTTTCCCTGAACCCCTTCATAAATGTTACTTTGCTCACACTCCAACAGCACGTCAAGTATTAAAAACCATTCGTCTCCATTCACTCCTATCAAATACGCTCATACACACTTGCTGGAAGTCCAAGCCCCTCACACACAAAACCTCCTTTATCCCCTCCCTCCAACCTTTCCTAGGCCGACCCCTACCCCGCCTTCCCTCCACTACAGATTTAAACACTCTCGAAGTCATTCCGGTTTGTTCCATTCTCTCTACATGTCCAAACCACCTCAACAACCCCTCCTCAGCCCTCTGGACAATAGTTTTGGAATCCTACTACCTTCTCCTAATTTCCAAACTACGAATTCTCTGCATTATATTCACACCACACATTGCCCTCAGACATGACATCTCCACTGCCTCCAGCCTTCTCCTCGTTGCAACATTCATCACCCATGCTTCACACCCATACAAGAGTATTGAAACAACTATATTCTCATACATTCCCATATTCTCATACATTCCCCTCTTTGCTTCCACAAAGTTCTTGGTCTTCACAGACTCCTAAGTGCACCACTCACCCTTTTCCCCTCATCATTTCTATGATTCACCTCATCTTTCATACACCCATCCGCTGACGCACGTCCACACCAAATTCCGAATACAATCACCTCCCCCTTTAAACTTTTCTCCCTCCAATTTGACATCCATCTTTCACCACCTTAATCTTTTTATCCCCATAACCTTACTCTTTCCTAAAATTCACTTTTATTTCCTTTCTTAATACCCTAACCAAATTCATCCACCAATTTCGCAACTTCTCTTCAAAATCTCCCAAAACACAGTGCCATCAGCAAAGGCAACTGTGAAATCCCACTTTTGTGTTTGATTCTTTTTCTTTAAAACTCCACACTCTTTTCAAGACCCTCGCATTCACTTCTCTTACAACCCCATCTTAAATATATTTGAACAACCAGTGACATCACATATCCTTGCTAAGCCTCCCCTTTACTGGAAATAATCCTCTCTCCTAATACTCAAACCTGAGCCTCACTGTCCTTTTAAAAATTCTTCACTTTTTTCAGTAACCTACCTCCCTAACCTGCAACATCTGCCACCTTGCCCCCTATCCACCCGTCACATGCCTTTTTCCAAATCCAAAAAGCCACAAAACCTCTTTACACTTATCTAAATACTGTTCACCCTATATGTTTCACCGTAAACCCCCCCTACCTTTTTCTAAAGCCTCCTTGTCATCTGCTATCCTACTCTCCCTCTTAACTTTCTTTCATAATAACTCTAACATCCCACTTTACCAGGTATACTCAACAGACTTTTTCCCCCTAAATTTGTGCACTCTCTTTTTTTCCCCCTTGCCTTTTATAACAAAGTACTAGCACGCTCTCTCCCAAATTTCCCTAGTACCTTACCCCCTTCCAACATTTATTAAAATAGCACCAACCACTCCAAAACTGTATTCCCACCTGCTTTACATTCTATCTTATCCCAACAATTCCGCTACTTTACCCCTTTTCATTCTACCTACTGCCTCCAACTTCCCCCACACTCACAACTGCTTTTCCTCACTCCTACAAGATATTATTCCTCCTTGCTCTATACTTTGAAATCACAGCTTCCTATTTTCATCAACATTTAACAATTCCTCAAAATATTCCCTCCATCTTCCGAAATATATAAATATTTATATATATAAATAAAAATATATATATATATATAATATATTTTATATATATATTATATATATATAAAAATTATTAATATATAATAAATATATAATATATAATATTATATATAATAAATATATAATATAATAAATATAATATATATATACATATAACATATATACATACTACATACATACATACATTACTTTGCAAAAAACAAACCAAACGGGAGTAGAATGAAAACTAGGCCTTTCGTGTTGCAATCAACACATCATACTTTGCAAAATTTGAAAGAAAAGAGGAATTTCAACGCAAATACTTTTTCCCAGAGGACTCTGGAACGTATTCGCGTTGAAACCCTCTCTATTCTGCAATTTGCAAGCTCCTGATTGCAACACAAAGGCCTAGAGCTTACCCTTTTCTACTCCCCCGTGGTTGTTTTGCATGTAAAAGTACGTATGTAAAATAATATTAATAAATATTATATATATATATATATAAATATTATATATATATATAAATATATAATATATATATAATAATATATATATGTCGTCCAAATTAAAACTGGTCAATAGCAAGAACTCATTAAAATTAAGTCCTTTCTGAAATTTCTCATAAACGTTTAAAGAAAATATTTTTTTCCTTAATGTTAATGAAAATTTTAATTTTGCACCAAAAGAATTTTTAGAAAATTTACCTAACCTTTTTATAACAAGAAACAATTTTAATTTTAGCCTAACCCAACAAATAAAATATTTTAGATTTGTTTACAATAATTTAATACTAAACAAACAAAGTAAATATATTTTTTTTCGTTAGGTTTCAGAATGATTTTGGCGAAATTATTGCATACAACAAATTTTCACTTGTCTATATAGCAGATGAGCGTTGCTAATTTAAGCCGAGATAGCAAGTTCCCTTTCGGAAACGACACATAAATATATATTATTTAAATATATATAAATATAATATATATATAAATATATATATATATATATATATATATAAAAACATATGTAATACATATACTTATTATTTTTGGAATAGCTTAATTAAGGCGTAGGACTATAAAGGGCTTTAGAGCATAAGATAATCAGATCTGTCCAAGTAGGGGAGGGGGTAGCTATAATTCCTTGATCAAGACCCTTCAACGACATCAGGTAACTCCCTCTCCCATGTTGTTACCAGTGTTACTCTGAGAACTCATCATCCCTGACTATGATGACCTGGTCCACCTTGTGACTCGTCCGGAAATAATGATGATCAATACCTTGTTTCCTTGTGAGTGTAAACTGTTTGTTGTGAGCTGACAAACACTCCCCCATTTTTGGTTAGTTTCGGCTGACTCTAAGGGCGGGCGACAGCTGGAGCTGGTGAACCTTATAGGGCGAACGAGGGCTTGTATCGTTTGAGCTCTCTCCAACTCTTGTTAGATTTAGGGTTAGGGCACTATTGCTTCACCCGAATTTGCAGACACAAGCTATAACTTCCACTTCATTTTCATTCCAAATCCTGTCCTGCTAAAGCATGTTATACCTTCCCCAAATGCGACCCCAACATCTGAATGTTAAGATATAAAGTCTCAGGGTGGTCGGAAAAGTGGAGTGATCTCGTGAAGAAGTGGAAGGACAGACTCCGTACTTAGTTTTTAAGAACGGTATGATAAAGCCCACGAGACTAGTAGTGCTCTGCAAGCGGCAAGTTAGATTCAGTCCCAAAAGGAGCTAAGACTCGACCCCTGCAGCCACACCCCGTGAGTAAAGCAGTCGACTAACACCCGGGACCTTTTAATGCTAGGGAAAAAGGGAAAACAGGTGAAGGAAACATGTACCCGTCTTAACCTGCCCCGATGAGCTGGGTGTGGGTGTGAGGTGAAAGAATACAACTGCCCCACCTCTGCTTCACACTTACCATGAAGTCGGGTTATGAGATATTTTCCGGTAAGGACACTTCTTGGTTTCAGGAGTCAAGGAAAATGTTGACACGCGAAGTGGCGTGTCAGCTCCGTTTAAAATGCTGAGAGTGTCTCAGGTGCAAAACATTTGAAGGGGAAGAAAATTATTCGTAGAACTGCAGTGACCTTGAGCAAAACGTGCCAAGGACAAGGTCAACCATATCTCTGCGGTGTGGGATACCTGGAGTATACCTGGAGAATGTTTCGAGGGTCAACGCCCCCGCGGCTCGGTCCGAGCCCCAGTCTCGTATGGATACACTCTTTTTATTCAAAAAGTCGAGCTATACGAAAATTATCTGCAGTGTCAAGAGTGAAGTTTGGTAATACAAAGTATCATCAGTACCACGACACTAGCTGCACACCCTGGCTTGTACTGAGACAATGTATCGCTCTGTGTAGACTTCATGAATTAATAAATTAGACACATGTGCGACACTTGGGTATGTTATTTTGAGGAAACGTTTCGCCACATAGTGGCTTCATCAGCATAACAGAGATAAAACACCTCAATTACTGGGAGCGCTTGAGGTTCCTAAACCTGTATTCCCTGGAACGCAGGCGGGAGAGATACATGATTATATACACCTGGAAAATCCTAGAGGGACTAGTACCGAACTTGCACACGAAAATCACTCACTACGAAAGCAAAAGACTTGGCAGACGATGCACCATCCTCCCAATGAAAAGCAGGGGTGTCACTAGCACGTTAAGAGACCATACAATAAGTGTCAGGGGCCCGAGACTGTTCAACTGCCTCCCAGCACACATAAGGGGGATTACCAACAGATCCCTGGCAGTCTTCAAGCTGGCACTGGACAAGCACCTAAAGTCAGTTCCTGATCAGCCGGGCTGTGGCTCGTACGTTGGTTTGCGTGCAGCCAGCAGCAACAGCCTGGTTGATCAGGCTCTGATCCACCAGGAGGCCTGGTCACAGACCGGGCCGCGGGGGCGTTGACCCCCGGAACTCTCTCCAGGTAAACTCCAGCTAAACTCCAGCCTGGAGTCGACTCCAGGCTGAGGGACTGATTACCTCAAACTCCTTTTGATCATCACCATTCTACTCTGTATTGGACTGATGAAGCCACTATGTGGCGAAACGTTTCTTCACTAAAAACACTCAAGTACTGCACATGTATTTAATTTATCAACTTATCGGTTATCTGAACCATTTACCTACAGATTTGATGCCACTTTATACATAACGAAACCTTCTTGTGTGTCACTGTTGACACACTTGTCGACACCACTTCACTGTATCCACTCTTTCACTATTCCAAAGATCAGGAGACAAATAAGAGAGCCTAAGGCTGTTATAACAACGCTTCGCTCAAGAACGTTACCAAGTTACCGCAAGCGAAACAGCGGTGTAATGTGTGTTAATCCACTTGTCTGTGAGCGTCACTGTTGGAGATAATGATGCTTCACCTGACCGATACATTTTCTCAGGAAGTAAACTACAGTCGCAATATATTCACAAATTACACAGAAAAACCGTACACGGGAGAGAGAAGCTTTTGACGATGTTTCGGTCCGACATGGACCATTGACTGGTTATGTTTCTTACTTGTGTGTGCGGGTTATGTGTGTATTGTTCCAGTCACGGTACTGTGCCTCTCTCTCTCTCTCTCTCTCTCTCTCTCTCTCTCTCTCTCTCTCTCTCTCTCTCTCTCTCTCTCTCTCTCTCTCTCTCTCTCTCTCTCTCTCCTTCTCCTCTTTTCCCTCTCTCCTCTCTCCTCTCTCCTCCTCTCTTCTCTCTCTCTCCTCTCTCTCTCTCTCTCTCTCCCCTGTAACCAGTATATTATAAAGACCACATATAGTGTGAGTCGTATGTTAGAAGAGTCAGACGCAGTATGGCTGCCATCTTGGTAGACTAACTTATACCAGAAATATCTTACTGACGTCTCCCTTATGAGACACGTGTTAGCTTATTAGTTATATCAAGAATTATTACTCATTGTTTCTCACCAGTGGGTCATTGTTTCTCACCAGTGGGTCATTGTTTCTTACCAGTGGGTCATTGTTTCTCACCAGTGGGTCATTGTTTCTCACCAGTGGGCCATTGTTTCTCACCATTGGGTCATTGTTTCTCACCAGTGGGTCATTGCTTCTCACTTGCGTTCAGTCCATCAACTGAGACTGATTGTAGACTGAGGGATTGACTACCTCAAACTCCTCCTCGTCTTCCTCTATTATTCTCTGTATTGGACTGAAGAAGTCACTGGTTGGCGAAACGTTTCCTCAATAAAGATTCCCAAATGGCGCACAAGTGTCTCATTCTTGAACTTGTCGGTTTTCAAAACCAATTTCATCCTTCTCTTCTTTCAATTACTTCGTTCATTCCTTCATCTGCATAATATTTCTTCTCTTCTTTCAGTTACATATTGCAGCGAGGCTTGTGAAGGATGAATGATGGCTGACAGCAGCATGTTAAAACATCTCTGGTGATGGCTGACAGCATACAGGAGCCTTGCAAACCTGATAATAGCGTTTCGACATCGACGTAAGGAGTTATTCACGACACTTTGCACCGTGTACGTCAGGCCCATACTGGAGTATGCAGCACCAGTTTGGAACCCCACACCTGGTCAAGCACGTCAAGAAATTAGAGAAAGCACAAAGGTTTGCAACAAGACTAGTCCCACAGCTGAGGGGCATGTCCTACGAGGAGAGGTTAAGGGAACTCAACCTGACGTCAACACTGGAGGACAGGCGGGATAAGGGGGTAGACATGATAACAACATATAAAAATACTTAGAGGAATTGACAAGGTGGACAGGGACAGAATGTTCCAGAGATGTGACACAGCAACAAGGGGGTCACAACTGGAAGTTGTGTTAGGAAGTACTTCTTAAGTCATAGAGTTGTCAGGAAGTGGAGCAGTCTGGAGAGTGAAGTAGTGGATGTAGGATTCATACATAGCTTAAAGAAGAGATATGATAAAGCTCATGGAGCAGGGAGAGAGTGGACCTAATAACGACCAGTGAAGAGGAGGGGTCAGGAGTTACAAATCGACCCCTGCAACCACAAATGGGTGACTACTAGTCATACACTCCGGACATCTTACTGGGTCCTGGCACCTTGCTCACTCCATTACAGAAACGTATCCAGTAAATACGTCCTCAGTGTATCCACGAGTGTCCTTCCATACTTGTATTTTCTTCTGTCTTTAGTCATCATTATCAGTTCCATCATTTACCTCACAATTACAAATCAAACTTTCATCGACATGTTTTTTCCCTCGCCTATTTTTTTTCCGCCTCTTATTCTTTCTTGCTAACAAGTGTGTAACTACCTGCACTAGTGGGCTCACGTCACCTGTGACTTCATCTCCAGCTGCTGCACCTCACCAATACGTAAGTCTCTGACCTCATACCACTACATTAGCCTAAGAGATTTATCCTCTATTATAAAAACTGAGGGACTGATTACCTCAGATTACCTCTCCACTTCATATACTGTCCCCACATAGTACTCCACCACTGTCTTTAACTGATGAAGCCTGCAGCGTGGGCGAAACGTTTCGTCACTAAAGATACCAAAGTGTTGCAGGTATCTTGGTCCTCCTCTCACGCTGCTTCCAACATATTCTATTGTATAATCGTCTTTATCATATATTAAATTCTTCATCTCTAGCTTTCCAGTCTTCATGTTTATTTTCCAGTCTTCCTATTTAGTTGTCTTTCAAACTTATCTTATTTCAAACTTTCAGTTGTTTCTGATGAATTCTTCTGTTATTCCCACCAGTTTTTATACTATTTAATATGTTTTCGTCGTCCTTCCTTCTCTGTGAGTGTAAATTATTGTCTTAAGTAACAGCTTCCAGCAGTGTGTAAACACCGAGAGTGTACACTGTGTGTAAACACCGAGAGTGTACACTGTGTGTAAACACCGAGAGTGTACACTGTGTGTAAACACCGAGAGTGTACACTGTGTGTAAAACCGAGAGTGTACCTGTGGTTTTAAAACACCGAGATTGTACAAATGTGTGTAAACACCGAGAGTGTACACTGTGTGTAAACACTGAGAGTGTACACTGTGTGTAAACACCGAGAGTGTACACTGTGTTTAAACACCGAGATTGTACACTGTGTGTAAACACCGAGAGTGTACACTGTGTGTAAACACTGAGAGTGTACACTGTGTGTAAACACCGAGAGTGTACACTGTGTTTAAACACCGAGATTGTACACTGTGTGTAAACACCGAGAGTGTACACTGTATATAAACACCGAGAGTGTACACTGTATATAAACACCGAGAGTGTACACTGTAAAAAAAACACACCGAGAGTGTACACTGTATATAAACACCGAGAGTGTACACTGTATATAAACACCGAAAGTGTACATTGTGTGTAAACACGCAGGGTGTAACTGCATCTGACATGACTCAAACCCATTGCTGATGTCAGACAGGTCATGACCACTCAAGTGTCAGACAGGTCATGACCACTCAAGTGTCAGACAGGTCATGACCACTGAAGTGTCAGACAGGTCATGACCACTCAAGTGTCACTTGTCTGCACCCACTCACTCTGGGGGAGGAGACACACTTACAATAAGGTTATACTTACTAAACAAAGTCACCGAGCGAGTCTTGCTGCCCAGGAAGACTCTCATACATACCACTGAACACGAACCTTCTTTGTAGACCCTTTGTTCTACTGACTGATCAAACCATTATTCAGGAGGTCTGCTGTATGACCGGAAGGTCTACTGTATGATCAGAAGGTCTGCTGTATGACCAGAAGGTCTGCTGTATAACCAGAAGGTCTGCTGTATGACCAGAAGGTCTGCTGTATGACCAGAAGGTCTGCTGTATGACCAGAAGGTCTGCTGTATGACCAGAAGGTCTGCTGTATGACCAGAAGGTCTGCTGTATGACCAGGAGGTCTGCTGTATGACCAGGAGGTCTGCTGTATGACCAGAAGGTCTGCTGAAAGAAACCCGAAAGGGCGCTGTATGACCAGAAGGTCTGCTGTATGACCAGAAGGTCTGCTGTATGACCAGAAGGTCTGCTGTATGACCAGGAGGTCTGCTGTATGACCAAGAGGTCTGCTGTATGACCAGAAGGTCTGCTGTATGACCAGGAGGTCTGCTGTATGACCAGAAGGTCTGCTGTATGACCAGGAGGTCTGCTGTATGACCAAGAGGTCTGCTGTGTGACCAGGAGGTCTGCTGTGTGACCAAGAGGACTGCTGTATGACCAGGAGACCTGCTATATGACCAAAAGGTCTGCTGTATGACCAGGAGGTCTGCTGTATGACCAAGAGGTCTGCTGTATGACCAGGAAGCTTGCTGTATGACCAAGAGGTCTGCTGTATGACCAGGAGGTCTGCTATATGACCAGAAGGTCTACTGTATGACCAGGAGGTCTGCTGTATGACCAAGAGGTCTGCTGTATGACCAGGAGGTCTGCTGTATGACCAGGAGGTCTGCTGTATGACCAAGAGGTCTGCTGTATGACCAGGAGGTCTGCTGTATGACCAAGAGGTCTGCTGTATGACCAGGAGGTCTGCTGTATGACCAAGAGGTCTGCTGTATGACCAGGAGGTCTGCTGTATGACCAAGAGGTCTGCTGTATGGCCAGGAAGCTTGCTGTATGACCAAGAGGTCTGCTGTATGACCAGGAACCCTGGTCATGACTCTGGGAATCACCAAGAGATGAATATACGTGAGGTGCACAGCCACCCAGGTGTTACTGGAGGGATACCTCCAGGGAATAATACGAACACTACCTGTGTTTCTCCTTTCTTGTTTCGTGATCAAACTTTCCATCACAAGTGATGGTCTGTCTGTCACAGTATGTACAGTGTAATACTTGGCACTGTATGTACAGTGTAATACTTGGCACTGTATGTACAGTGTAATTCTTGGCACTGTATGTACAGTGTAATACTTGGCACTGTATGTACAGTGTAATACTTGGCACTGTATGTACAGTGTAATTCTTGGCACTGTATGTACAGTGTAATACTTGGCACTGTATGTACAGTGTAAAATTCTTGGCACTGTATGTACAGTGTAATACTTGGCACTGTATGTACAGTGTAATACCTGGCACTGTATTTACAGTGTAAATACTTGGCACTGTAAAGTAAAAGTGTAATAATTACCACTGTATGCACAGTGTAATACCTGGCACTGTATGTACAGTGTAATACTTGGCACTGTATGTACAGTGTAATACTTGGCACTGTATGTACAGTGTAATAATTACCACTGTATGTACAGTGTAATACTTGGCACTGTATGTACAGTGTAATAATTACCACTGTATGTACAGTGCAATACCTGGCACTGTATGTACAGTGTAATACTTGGCACTTTATGTACAGTGCAATACTTGGCACTGTATGTACAGTGTAATACTGGGACTGTTAGTACCAGTGTAAAAACTTTGGCACTGTATGTGCAGTGTAATACCTGGCACTGCATTTACAGTGTAATAAAATGGCACTGTAGGGCAGTGGGAATACAATGGCACTGTATGTGCAGTGTAAAAACTTGGCACTGTAGTACAGTGTAATACTTGGTACTGTATGTACAGTGTAAATACTTGGGACTGTATGTGCAGTGTAATACCTGCACTGTAAAGTACAGTGCAATACTTGGCAAATGTATGAACGTGTAATACCTGGCACTGTATGTGCAGTGTAATACTTGGCACTGTATGTGCAGTGTAATACCTGGCACTGTATGTACAGTGCAATACTTGGCACTGTATGTACAGTGTAATACCTGGCACTGTATGTACAATGTAATATTGGCACTGTATGTACAGTGTAATACTTGGCACTGTATGTACAGCGTAATACTTGGCACTGTATGTACGGTGTAATACTTGGCACTGTATGTGCGGTGTAATACGTACCACTGTACGTACAGTGAAATACCAGACACTGTATGTACAGTTTAATACCACTGTATGTACAGTGTAATACCTGGCACTGTTTTTATAGTGAAATACTTGGCATAGTATGTACAGTGTAATACTTGGCACTGTATGTATAGTGTAATACTTGGCACTGTATGTACAGTGTAATACCTGGCACTGTATGCACAGTGTAATACTTACCACTGTATGCACAGTGTAATATCTGGCACTGTATGTACTGTGTAATACTTGGCACTGTATGTGCAGTGTAATACCTGGCACTGTATGTACAGTGTAATATACCACTGTATGTACAGTGTAATACCTGGCACTGCATGTACAGTGTAATACTTGGCACCGTATGCACAGTGTTATACTTGGCACTGTATGTTCAGTTTAATTCCTGGAACCGTATGTACAATATAATATTTACCACTGTATGTAGTGTAATACCTGTCACTGTATGTACAGTGTAATACTTACCACTGTATGTACAGTGTAATACTTACCACTGTATGTACAGTGTAATACCTGGCACTATATGTACAGTGTAATACTTACCACTGTGTGTACAGTATAATACCTGGCACTGCATGTACAGTGTAATACTTGGCACCGTATGTACAGTGTAATACTTGGCACTGTATGTGCAGTGTAACACTTGGCACTGTATGTGAAGTGTAATACTTGGCACTGTATGTACAGTGTAATACTTGGCACTGTATGTACAGTGTAATACTTGGCACTGTATGTACAGTATAATACCTGGCACTGTATGTGCAGTGTAATGCCTGGCACTGTATGTACAGTGTAATATTTGGCACTGTATTTACAGTGTAATACTTACCACTGTATGTACAGTGTAATACCTGGCACTCTGCGAACAGTGTAATGCCTGGCACTGTATGTACAGTGTAATCCTGGCACTGTATGTACAGTGTAATACTTGGCATTGCATGTACAGTGTAATACTTTGCACTGTATGCACAGTATAATACCTGGCACTGTATGTACAGTGTAATACTTACCACTGTATGTACAGTATAGTACCTGGCACTGTATGTACAGTGTAATACCTGGCACTGTATGTCTCAGTAGTAGTACCAGTTCCTAGTAACCAGTTACCAGTAACCAGTGTACCAGTAGATGACTCACTACCAACCGTCTGCGTGAATCATTGATTGTTATTCATATTGCTGCTGACCATAGCAGGATTTCAAACACCCCTCACCCTGTAGGCACTTGTGGGTCAGTCGAAGATAGGGAGCAGAGAGAGGCAGGTCGGCTGTTGGCGCTTCCCATACTTCCCCTTATATATTATACGTACAAACCAGCCTACGTGAGTATTTTTACCCCATCCACGTTATCGAAACCCACATGACAAATTGGTGGGAGCGTGTGGGCGGGATTTAAGGGGGATTTCAGACGTTAGAAAGACTGTTTGTGGTTGCAGGCAATGCTAAGCTTGATCAAAGTTTGTTGATCCTTAAACGAGTAGTTGAAAAATATCACTGGTAATAAGTATAAGGTTAGAGAAATTACTACTGGTCCCGTATAAAGAATCGCATTTAGATCATATGAAGTTAGTATGTGATGATAATGATGTTCCAAACCCAGACTATGTGGGCAGACTCTGACAATCCTCCGAAACCTGTACTCTTTTAAACCCCTGATACTCAGTCAGACGATCAACTTGAATGTCGTTAATTTCCCCACGTACACGACAGGTATTGAGAAATCCTAAGTATCATTTGTTACAAACCATTCAGGGTTTGCCTCAAATTACAGCATGAGTTAGCCAGTGCAACAGAGTTTGATCCTCCCCGAGATAACACCCATTCTGCAATATCAATCTCACCCTAGCAGAGTTGGAGTTAAATGTAAATAACCTGTATAGATGAATAATTACAGTATCAACTTATCAGTATTCAAGAATTTGTTTTGTGTTAACGTTCTCTCCGAATTCTGAGATTTAACAGTCTAGATTTGAGTGCACCGAATCTGCCTTTGTGTTAAACACTTCTTTCTTTGTATATATTCCTTCCTCAGAATCCGTAGATCACATGAATACAGATCGATCAAATTTTTTTTTATCACTTCTATTGTGTAATCCCAATGTTGAGTTTCCAATGAGTTGTGCTATATTATACCTTGTAATGCATTACAGTTTTATTAGAGTTTCAATTACGTAAGCTTCCATTCCAATATTCTACTTATGTATGTTATAATGTTCAATTGTTGTGTATTTTTGACATTGTATAGAAAGCCCAACCCTACATTTGCCGTCTCAGTTTGTAAAGCTGTATGTGGGGAGACAACGTTAGCGTCCCGAGCTCTCAGTTGTATCCCATTCCAGTAACCAGTTCCAGAAATTTGACTCCTACCAACCGTCTGCGTGAATCATTGACTGTTATTCATATTGCTGTGACCAAGCAGGATTTCAAACCCCCTCACCCTGTGGGACTTGTGGGTCAGTCGAAGATGGGGAGCGAGAGGGAGGTAGCTGTTGGCGCTTCCCTACTTCCCTTTTATTATTATACGTACAAACCACCACTAGTATTTTTACCCCTCCACGTTACGAAACCCCATGAATATGTCAGTGTAATATTTGGCAGTATTTACATTTAATACTTGGCACTGTATTTTATAGTGTAATACTGTCACTGTATGTGTGTAAACCACTGTATGTCAGTGTAGTACCGGGCATGTTGTACAGTGAATACTTGGCACTGTATGTACAGTGTAATCCGGCACCGTATTTTACAGGTAATACTGGACACTGTATATGCAGTATAAAATCCGCCTATATTCAGTGAAAATACTTCCACTGTATGCACATGTAATACCGGCACGATGTTTCAGTGTAATACTTACCACTGTTTTTTACAGTGAAATCCCCGGGCACTGGTGTACACGTATTAAAAACAAACCCCTGGCTGTCTTCAAGCAGGCACGGGGACAAGCACCGGGAAGTCGGTGGCTGCCCAGCCGGGGCTGGGGTAGTACGTTGGATTCGTGCGCCGCAAAAACAGCCTGGTTGATCGGCTCTGATCCCCCATGGGGCCCGGGGACACAGCCCGGGGCCCGCAGGGGGCGTTGAACCCCCCGGGAAAACCTCCCCGGGTAAACTCCGGAAATGTACATGTAATACCTGACACGTATGTCAGTAACAATGAAATTCCGACCGACCTTTGAATCACTTTAACTGGTAACGAGCCCTTGATGCTGAATGAACCCCAAAAACGGAAAAGAGCTTCCCCCACAATAAAAAATTTAAAATAATAAAAAAATAATAAAAATAATAAAAACAATAATAATAATAATATAATAAAATTTAATAAAATAATAATAATAATAATGGGTGTGTTTAATTTTTTTTTGAGATCTTACCAAGAAACAACGTCAAATTTTTGGGTGTACCTTGGGGAAACCCTTCAGGAACCCTGCTTCAGGCACAAAAAAATTCGCTGTGGGGCAGCAATTAACAGGCTTTTCTATCAGCCCGACAGCCTCCGTTTCAAAAAAACATTGTCAGGCGTTTTTCCACCGGGGGCCCCCCCAGTAAAAGGCGTAATCACTATTTTGAAGCGCTGACAACTGTCAGGTGTGTGCGGGTTTGATGGTGCTGACATCATGTGATGGTGCTGAAAATCAGTGTATGGTCGACATCAGTGTGTGGGCTGACATCAGTGTTAGGGTGCTGACACAGTGTGATGGTGCTGACATCAGTGGGGTGGTGCTGACATCAGGTGGTGGTGTTGAAAATCATGTGGGGGTGCTGACATCAGTGTGGTGGGTGCGACATCAGTTGGTGGTGCTGACTCGTGGATGGTGCTGAATCAGTGTGATGGTGCTACATCAGTGGGGTGGTGCTAAATTTGGTGGTGGTCGACACATGTGGTGGGGCTGACATCAGTGTGAGGTGCTGCATCAGTGTGGGGTGCTGACATCATGTGGGGGTGATGCTGGAACAGTGTGGTGGTGCTACTCGGGTTGATGGTGCGACATCGTTGGTGGTGCTGACATCAGTTGGTGGGTGCTGGCCAGTGTGGTGGGCTGACATCATGGGTGGTGCTGACTCAGTGTGGTGGTGCTGACATCAGTGAGTGGTGCTGACATCAGTGTGATGGTGCTGACATCAGTGTAGTGGTGCTGACATCAGTGTGAGTGCTGGCATCAGTGTGATGGTGCGGCACGTGTAGTGGTGGGACATCAGTTGTGGTGCGACATCAGTGTGAGGTGCTGACATCAGTGTGGTGATGCTGAAACAATGTGGTGGTGATGACATCAGTGTGAGGGCTGACATAGTGTGGGGGGTGTTTGACATCAGGGGGTTGATGTGGGCATCAGTTGGTGGTGCTGACATCAGTGTGGTGGTGGACATCAGTGTGGGGGGCTGACATCAGTGTAGTGGTGCTGACATCAGTGTGTGGTGCTGACATCAGTGTGGTGGTGCTGACATCAGTGTGGTGATGCTGGCATCAGTGTGATGGTGCTGACATCAGTGTGGTGGTGCTGACATCAGTGTGGTGGTGCTGACATCAGTGTGATGGTGCTGACATCAGGTATGGGGCTACATCAGTGTGAGGGGTGCTGACATCAGTGTGTGGTGCGGGACATCAGGTGGGAGCGGCATCAGGTGGTGGTGTGACTCAGTGTGATGGTGAACATCAGTGTGGTGGTGCTGACATCAGTGTGGTGAGGGGGCATCATTGGGTGCGACATCAGTGTGGTGGTGCTGACATCAGTGTGGTGGTGCTGACATCAGTGTGGTGGTGCTGACATCAGTGTGGTGGTGCTGACATCAGTGTGGTGGTGCTGACATCAGTGTGATGGGGTGCGACATCAGTGTGATGGTGCTGACATCAGTGGGGGGTGCTGACATCAGGGGGTGATGCTGGCTTTTTTGGGTGTGCGGCATCAGTGTGAGGTGCTGACTCAGGTGAGGGTGCTGACATCAGTGTGGTGGTGCTGACATCGTGGGGTTTGATGCTGGCACAGTTGGGGGTGCGAATCATGGGGTGGTGCTGAATCAGTGTGGTGGTGGAATCGTGGGTGGTGCTGACATCGTGTGGTGGTGCTGACATCCAGGAGCAAGGAATAGGAAGAACAAAAAAAGGAGTTGTGGGGAGGAAGAAGACAGACAAGCAAAGGGGAGAAAAGGGGAATAAAACCCTGAGAAGGGAAAAGGGAGGATGACGAAGGAGGGAAAAAGGGAAGGCGAAAAAAAAAAAAAAAGGAGGGTGAAGTAGGGAAAAAATAAAAAGTGGTATCACAGCTTGGGGGGAAAAACCCCCCCCCCGCCCCCACCCCCCCCCCTTTGCCTCTCCTTACCCATCCCTCAGCCAGCATCACTTCCCACTTCTCTTCCCCTCACTCACCCTCCCACTCGCCCCTCTCAACCCCTCACGTTACACACTATTAACTCAACACTCAAGACAAAATGAAAAAAAAATGAAATGTGTTAACACGGGACCGAGAAAACAATATTAAGAGAGTCGAGGTGGACGAAACATTACGGAGAGATGACGAGATGTTACGACACGAAGTAAACAAGACCTGAGTCAATATGGCCGCCGCTACCATTTCTCTGCCTAAACTTAAACACAAATATTCCTGCTCGACGGTGCTCAGGAAACACTGGCGTAGGTGCTTCGTTACCTGAGCCTCGTTATCAACAGTGACCGTGGTCCACCAGTGTCAGTAGTCACTGCTGCTGTGGTCCACCACAGTACCAGCAGTCACTGCTGCTGTGGTCCACCACAGTGCCAGCAGTCACTGCTGGCTCTGTGGTCCACCACAGTACCAGCAGTCACTGCTGCTGTGGTCCACCACAGTACCAGCAGTGCACTGCTGCTGTGGTCCACACAGTACAGCAGTCACTGCTGCTGTGGTCCACCACAGTGCCAGCAGTCACTGCTGCTGTGGTCCACCACAGTGCCAGCAGTCACTGCTGCTGTGGTCCACAGTGCCAGCAGTCACTGCTGCTGTGGGTCCACCACAGTGCCAGCAGTCACTGCTGCTGTGGTCCACAGTGCCAGCAGTCACTGCTGCTGTGGTCCACCACAGTGCCAGCAGTGGACTGCTGCTGTGGTCCCACAGTGCCAGCAGTCACTGCTGCTGTGGTCCACCACAGTACCAGCAGTCACTGCTGCTGTAGGTCCACCACAGTGCCAGCAGTCACTGCTGCTGTGGTCCACCACAGTACCAGCAGTCACTGCTGCTGTGGTCCACCACAGTTGCCAGCAGTCACTGCTGCTGTGGTCCACCACAGTCCAGCAGTCACTGCTGCTGTGGTCACCACACCACAGCTGTCAAGCAGCAGTCACTGCTGCTGTGGGTCCACCACAGTACCAGCAGTCACTGCTGCTGTGGTCCACCACAGTACCAGCAGTCACTGCTGCTGTGGTCCACCACAGTGCCAGCAGTCACTGCTGCTGTGTCCACCACGTGCCAGCAAGTCACTGCTGCTGTAGGTCCACCACAGTGCCAGCAGTCACTGCTGCTGTGGTCCACCACAGTGCCAGCAGTGACTGCTGCTGTGGGTCCACCACAGTGCCAGAAGTCACTGCTGCTGTGGTCCACCACAGAGCCAGCAGTGACTGCTGGCACTGTGGTCCACCACACACGTCACTCCTCAGTCTCATCTCTCTTTTCTTCCTGTATATAATTTTAATTTTATTAGTAATGAGAGAGATGTCTTCATAAATCTATTTTTCTCCTGTGTGTGAGATTGTCCATCCTGATAGTAACTGTCAAGTGATAGTAACTGTCAAGTGATAGTAACTGTCAAGTGATAGTAACTGTCAATAGATAGATAGTAACTGTCAAGTGATAGTAACTATCAAGTGATGGTATACTGTCAAGTGATAGTAACTGTCAAGTGATGGTAACTGTCAAGTGATAGTAACTGTCAAGTGATAGTAACTGTCAAGTGATAGTAACTGTCAAGTGATAGTAACTGTCAAGTGATAGTAACTGTCAAGTGATAGTAACTGTCAAGTGATAGTAACTATCAAGTGATGGTAACTGTCAAGTGATAGTAACTGTCAAGTGATGGTAACTGTCAAGTGATAGTAACTGTCAAGTGATGTAACTGTCAAGTGATAGTAACTGTCAAGTGATAGTAACTGTCAAGTGATAGTAACTGTCAAGTGATAGTAACTGTCAAGTGATAGTAACTGTCAAGTGATAGTAACTGTCAAGTGATAGTAACTGTCAAGTGATAGTAACTGTCAAGTGATAGTAACTGTCAAGTGATGGTAACTGTCAAGTGATAGTACACTGTCAAGTGATAGGTAACTTCAAGTGATAGTAACTGTCAAGTGATAGTAACTGTCAAGTGAAGTAACTGTCAAGTGATAGTAACTGTCAAGTGATAGTAACTGTCAAGTGATAGTAACTGTCAAGTGATAGTAACTGTCAAGTGATAGTAACTGTCAAGTGATAGTAACTGTCAAGTGATGGTAACTGTCAAGTGATAGTAACTGTCAAGTGATAGTAACTGTCAAGTGATAGTAACTGTCAAGTGATAGTAACTGTCAAGTGATGGTAACTGTCAAGTGATAGTAACTGTCAAGTGATGGTAACTGTCAAGTGATAGTAACTGTCAAGTGATAGTAACTGTCAAGTGATGTAACTGTCAAGTGATAGTAACTGTCAAGTGATAGTAACTGTCAAGTGATAGTAACTGTCAAGTGATGGTAACTGTCAAGTGATAGTAACTGTCAAGTGATAGTAACTGTCAAAGTGATAGTAACTGTCAAGTGATAGTAACTGTCAAGTGATAGTAACTGTCAAGTGATAGTAACTGTCAAGTGATAGAACTGTCAAGTGATAGTAACTGTCAAGTGATAGTAACTGTCAAGTGATGGTAACTGTCAAGTGATAGTAACTGTCAAGTGATAGTAACTGTCAAGTGATAGTAACTGTCAATGGTAACTGTCAAGTGATAGTAACTGTCAAGTGATAGTAACTGTCAAGTGATAGTAACTGTCAAGTGATAGTAACTGTCAAGTGATAGTAACTGTCAAGTGATAGTAACTGTCAAGTGATGTAACTGTCAAGTGATAGTAACTGTCAAGTGATAGTAACTGTCAAGTGATAGTAACTGACAAGTGTAGTATCGTCAAGTGATGGTAACGTCAAGTGATAGTAACTGTCAAGTGATAGTAACTGTCAAGTGATAGTAACTGTCAAGTGATAGTAACTGTCAAGTGATGGTAACTGTCAAGTGATAGTAACATGTCAAGTGATAGTAACTGTCAAGTGATAGTAACTGTCAAAGTAGTAAACAACTGTCAAGTGATAGTAACTGTCAAGTGATAGTAACTGTCAAGTGATAGTAACTGTCAAGTGATAGTAACTGTCAAGTGATAGTAACTGTCAAGTGGTAACAACTGTCAAGTGATAGTAACTGTCAAGTGATAGTAACTGTCAAGTGATAGTAACTGTCAAGTGATAGTAACTGTCAAGTGATAGTAACTGTCAAGTGATAGTAACTGTCAAGTGATAGTAACTGTCAAGTGATAGTAACTGTCAAGTGATAGTAACTGTCAAGTGATAGTAACTGTCAAGTGATAGTAACTGTCAAGTGGTAACAACTGTCAAGTGATAGTAACTGTCAAGTGATAGTAACTGTCAAGTGATAGTAACTGTCAAGTGATAGTAACTGTCAAGTGATAGTAACTGTCAAGTGATAGTAACTGTCAAGTGATGGTAACTGTCAAGTGATAGTAACTGTCAAGTGATAGTAACTGTCAAGTTGATTAGTAACTGTCAAGTGATAGTAACTGTCAAGTGATGTAACCTGTCAAGTGATAGTAACTGTCAAGTGATAGAACTGTCAAGTGACAGTAACTGTCAAGTGATATAACTGTCAAGTGATAGTAACTGTCAAGTGATAGTAACTGTCAAGTGATAGTAACTGTCAAGTGATAAAAACTGTCAAGTGATAGTAACTGTCAAGTGATAGTAACTGTCAAGTGATAGTAACTGTCAAGTGATAGTAACTGTCAAGTGATAGTAACTGTCAAGTGATAGTAACTGTCAAGTGATAGTAACTGTCAAGTGATAGTAACTGTCAAGTGATAGTAACTGTCAAGTGATAGTAACTGTCAAGTGATAGTAACTGTCAGTGTAAGTAACTGTCAAGTGATAGTAACTGTCAAGTGATAGTAACTGTCAAGTGTAGTAGTACAACTGTCAAGTGATAGTAACTGTCAAGTGATAGTAACTCATGTCAAAGTGATAGTAACTGTCAAGTGATAGTAACTTCAAGTGATAGTAACTGTCAAGTGATAGTAAACTGTCAAGTGTAAACTGTCAAGTGATAGTAACATCAGTGATAGTAACTTGCAGTGAGTAACTGTCAGTTTAGTAACTGTCAAGTGATAGTAACTGTCAAGTGATAGTAACAATCAAGTGATAGCAACTGTCAAGTGGTAGTAACTGTCAAGTGATAGTAACTGTCAAGTGGTAGTAACAATCAAGTGATAGTAACTGTCAAGTGATAGTAACTGTCAAGTGGTAGTAACTGTCAAGTGGTAGTAACTGTCAAGTGGTAGTAACTGTCAAGTGATAGTAACTGTCAAGTGTAGTAACTGTCAAGTTGATAGTAACAATCAAGTGATATAACTGACAAGTAGTTAGTAACTGTCAGGGGTAGTAACTCAGGTATAGAAACTGTCAAGTGGTAGTAACTGCAATGTAATAGTAACTGTCAAGTGATAGTAACTGTCACGTATAGTAACTGTCCAGGCTGGTAGTACAATCAATGGGGTAGTAACTGTCAATTGAGTAACTGTCCAAGTGGATAACAATAAGTGATAGTAACTGTCACAGTGGTAGTAACCATCAAGTGATAGTAACTGTCAGTGGTATGTAACCATCAAGTGATACTAACTGTCAAGTGGTAGTATACTGTCATAGTCAGTAGACTGTCATTGGTAGTAACAATCAAGTGTAGTAACTGTCAAGTGGTAGTAACTGTCAAGTGGTAGTAACAATCAAGTGATAGTAACTGTCAAGTGGTAGTAACAATCAAGTGATAGTAACTGTCAAGTGGTAGTAACTAATCAAGTGGTAGTAACTGTCAAGTGGTAGTAACTGTCAAGTGGTAGTAACTGTCAAGTGGTAGTAACTGTCAAGTGGTAGTAACTGTCAAGTGGTAGTAACTGTCAAGTGGTAGTAACTGTCAAGTGGTAGTAACTGCAGCTCTGCTGGAAGGAAATCTTTGAAGCTGACGTAGCTCGATAACCTTACTGAGAGTAACTGGACAATATCTAATTATCCTACTGTAGTCTCCCAGCTCAGACTGACACTACTGAAGTCTCCCAGCTCAGACTGACACTACTGTAAGTCTCCCAGCTCAGACTGACACTACTGTAAGTCTCCCAGCTCAGACTGACACTACTGAAGTCTCCCAGCTCAGACTGACACTACTGAAGTCTCCCAGCTCAGACTGACACTACTGAAGTCTCCCAGCTCAGACTGACACTACTGAAGTCTCCCAGCTCAGACTGACACTATCTGTAGTCTCCCAGCTCAGACTGACACTTCTGTAGTCTCCCAGCTCAGACTGACACTATGAGTCTCCCAGCTCAGACTGACACTACTGAAGTCTCCCAGCTCAGACTGACATACTGAAGTCTCCCAGCTCAGACTGACACTACTGTAGTCTCCCAGCTCAGACTGACACTACTGAAGTCTCCCAGCTCAGACTGACACTACTGTAGTCTCCCAGCTCAGACTGACACTACTGAGTCTCCCAGCTCAGACTGACACTACTGAAGTCTCCC
>NC_069413.1:69483078-69555578 GCF_026875155.1 Cherax quadricarinatus | reverse complement strand
GGCAACACTCATACTGTGGCAACATTCGAACGGTGGCAATACTCATACTGTGACAACACTCACACTGTGGCAACCCTCATACCATGGCAACACACTGTGACAACCCTCACACTGTGGCAACGCCCAGACAGTGGTAACTCTCACATAACCCCAGTCCTCAATCAGTACCTGGCCTCACACAGTAGCTGGCCTCACACAGTAGCTGGCCTCACACAGTAGCTGGCCTCACACAGTAGCCGGCCTCACACAGTAGCAAGTGTTACAACAGGTGGTAAGGGTGATAAAAAGTGCGTGTCACCTGTCACAGGTGCTTCACTGGCACCCTGACACCCTCTGTACAGAGGCTGACACAGACAGCATCATACTGATGTAAACACTGGTGTAAAGATTGTTTACTGAGTTGCTATCTTGTCTTGATTGGTTATTGGTGCTGTGGCTATGGTGGTGATAATGGTGGTGATAATGGTGTTAGATGTTGGTGTGGTGGTGGTGGTGGAAGATGTTGGTTCGTGGTGGTGATGGTGGTGGTGATAATGGTGGTGATTGGTGGTTGGTGGTGGTGTGGTGGTGGTAATGTGGTGGTAATGGTGGTGATAATGGTGGTGGTAATGGTGGTGATAATGGTGGTAGATGTTGGGTGGTGGTGGTGGTGGTAGATGTTGGTTCGTGGTGGTGATGGTGGTGGTGATAATGGTGGTAGATGTTGGTTTGGTGGTGTTGGTGGTGTAATGTGGTGGTAATGGTGGTGATAATGGTGGTGGTAATGGTGGTGATAATGGTGGTAGATGTTGGGTGGTGGTGGTGGTGGTGGTGGTGGTAGAATGTTGTTCGTGGTGGTGATGGTGGTGGTGATAATGGTGGTAGATGTTGGTTGGTGGTGGTGATGGTGGTGGTAATAGTGGTGGTAATAGTGGTAGATGGTGTGTTGGTATGGTGGTGGTAATGGTGGGGTAATGTGGTAAATGTTGGTTGGTGGTGTGATGGTGGTAGATGGTGGTGATAATGGTGGTGGTAATGGTGGTAGATGTTGGTTGGTGGTGGTTGATTGGTGGTGGTATGGTGTGGTAATGGTGGTGGTAATGGTGGTGATAATGGTGGTGAATGGTGGTATGTTGGTGGTGGTGGTGGTAATGGTGGTAATGGTGGTGGTAATGGTGGCTGATAATGGTGGTGGTAATGGTGGTGGTATGGTGGTGATAATGGTTGTGGTAATGGTGGTAGATGTTGGTTGGTGGTGGTGGTGGTTGTAGATGTTGGTGTGGTGGTGGTGATGGTGGTGGTAATGTTGTGGTAATGTGGTAGATGTTGTGTTGGTGGTGGTGGTGGTGGTAATGGTGTAATGTTGGTTGGTGGTGATGATGGTGGTAGATGTGATATGGTGGTGTAATGGTGGTAGATGGATGTTGGTTGGTTGTGGTGGTAGTGGTGGTAATGGTGGTGATAATGGTGGTGGTAATGGTGGTAGATGTTGGTTGGTGGTGAGTGGTAATGGTGGTGGTTTATGTGGTGGTAATAGTGGTAGATGTTGTTGGTGGTGGTTGGTGGTGGTAATGGTGGTGGTAATGGTGGTGGTAATGGTGGGTGTATGGTGGTGGTAATGGTGGTGGTAATGGTGGTAAATGTTGGTTGGTGGTGATGGTGGTGGTTATGGTGGTGATAATGGTGGTGATAATGGTGGTGTATGGTGGTAGATGTTGGTTGGTGGTGGTGATGGTGGTGGAATGGTGGTGGTAATGGTGGTAGATGTTGGTTGGTGGTGGTGATGGTGGTAGTAATGGTGGTGGTAATAGTGGTAGATGTCGGTGGTGGTGGTGGTAAATGGTGGTGGTAATGGTGGTAGATGTTGGTGGTAGTGGTGATGGTGGTAGATGTTGGTTGGTGGTGGTAATGGTGGTGGTAATGGTGGTAGATGTTGGTTGGTGGTAGTAATGGTGGTAGAGTTGGTTGGTGGTGGTGATGGTGGTGGTAAAGTGGTAGATGTCGATGGTGGTGGTGGTGGTGGTAATGGTTGATATGGTGGTAGATGTGGTTGGTGGTGGTGTGGTGGTGGTAATAGTGTAGATGTTGGTGGTGGTTGGTGGTGGTAATGGTGGTGGTAATGGTGGTAATGATGGTGGTATGGTGGTAGATGTTGGTTGGTTGGTGGTAATGGTGGTGGTAATGGTGGGAGATGTTGGTGCGGTGGTGATGGTGGTAGACGTTGGTTGGTGGTGGTAATGGTGGTGGTATGCTGGTAGATGTTGGTTGGTGGTGGTGATGGTGGTAATGGTGGTGGTAATGGTGGTAATGTGGTATGGTGGTGGTAATGGTGGTGATGTGGTTGGTGGTGGTGATGGTGGTAGATGTGATTGGTGTGGTATGGTGGTAATGGTGGTGGTAATGGTGGTAGATGTTGGTTGGTGGTAGTGATGGTGGTGGTAATGGTGGTAGTAATGGTGGTAGATGTTGGAGTGTGGTGATGGTGGTAGATGTTGGTTGGCGGTGGTGATGGTGGTAGAGTTGGTGGTGGTGGTAATGGTGGGGGTAATGATGGTAGATGTTGGTTGGTGGTGGTGATTGGTGGTAATGGTGGTGGTAAGGTGGTAATGGTTGTAGATGTTGGTTGGTGGTGGTGATGGTGGTAGATGTTGGTTGGTGGTGGTAATGGTGGTGGTAATGGTGGTAGATGTTGGTGCTGGTAGTGAGTGGTGGTGGTAATGGTGGTGGTAATGGTGGTAGATGTTGGTTGGTGGTGGTGATGGTGGTGGTGATAGTGGTAGATGTGCTGGTGGTGGTGGTGGTAATGGTGGTAATGGTGGTGGTAATGGTGGTGGTAATGGTGGTAGATGTTGGTTGGTGGTGGTGATGGTGGTGGTAATAGTAGGTGTGTTGGTGGTGGTGGTGGTGGTGAATGGTGGTGGTAATGGTGGTGGTAATGGTGGTAGATGTTGGTTGGTGGTGGTGATGGTGGTGGTATTGGTGGTAATGGTGGTGGTAATGGTGTAGATGTTGGTTGGTGGTGGTGTGATGGTGGTAGATGTTGGTTGGTGTAGTAATGGTGGTGTAATGGTGGTGGTATGATGGTAATGGTGGTGGTAATGGTGGTGGTAATGGTGGTAGATGTGGTTGGTGGTGTGGGGTAATGGTGGTGGTAATGGTGGTGGTAATGGTGGGTAGATGTTGGTTGGTTGTGTGTGATGGTGGTATAGTGGTAGGATGTCGGTGGTGGTGGTGTGGTGGTAATGGTGGTAGATGTGGTTGGTGTGGTGATGGTGTGGTAATAGTGGTAGATGTGGTGGTGGTGGTGTAATGGTGGTAAATGTGGTTGGTGGAGATGGTGGTGGTGATGGTGGTGGTGGTGGCGGATGGTGGTGATGGGGTGGTGATGGTGGTAATGGTGGAGATGGTGATGGTGCTGATGTGGGGGTGGTAGTAGTGTGGTGAGTGGGTAATGGTGGTGATAGTGGTGATGGTGGTGTGTGTGGTGATGGTGGTAGGTGATGGATGGTGGTGATGGTGGTAGGGTGGTGGTGATGGGGATGGTGGTGATAGTGGTGATGGTGGGTGATGGTGGTGATGGTGGTGGTGATGGTGATGGTGGTGGTGTGATAGTGATGTTGATGGTAATGGTGATGGTGGTGGTGGTAGTGATGGTGGTGTGTGGTGATGGTGGTGGTGATGGTGGGTGTGTGATGGTGGTAGTGATGGTGGATGGTGTGATGGTGGTGGCAGTGGTAGTGATGGTGGAAGTGATGGTGGTTGGTGATGGTGGTGATGGTGGTAGTGATGGTGTGGTGGTGGTGGTGATGTGGTGATGGTGGTAGTGATGGTGTTGGTGGTGGTGGTGGTGGTGGTGGTGATGATTGGTGGTGGTGAATGGTGGTGATGGTGATGGTGGTGGTGGTGTAGTGATGGTGGAAGTGATGGTGGTGATGATGGTGGTGGTGGTGGTGGTAGTGATGATGGTGGTGGTGGTGACGATTGTGGTGATGGTGGTGATGGTGGTGGTGATGGTGGTGGTGGTGATGACATGAGACACATCGGAAAAGAGACGAAAGGGGATGACTAACGAGGCAAAGAAAAAAAAAAGAGAGGGAAATTTTAGATTAGATTTTTGTCTCTGATGTTTTGTAAATTGTTCACTGTACATTCATCCTGTGAACGGTAGCGCAAGAGTATGTGGATACACGACAGGCCTAGGAACTAGGCCTCAAAAGGGTTACCAGTCGTACATCTGGATTCATATCTACGATTATGTTATCTCTTGCAAGCAAGTTTAGGATATTTTCCTACATGTTTGGTATCTTCCTCTTATTAATAAGACACCGTGGCATATCACTTAGATTATTATACTATCTCTATACTCAACATGGTGACCGTAGACCTGACCATATACTCTGCATTTCGTTTGATTATCTGTGTGTCAGCTAAAGTGTCAGAGGTACTGGTAACTAAGCCTCAGTCTGGCCACTACAATATCAGTCAGTATGTTTACATTGCAAGTTGCTCCATGAACCTACTTCCGTTATATTATTATAGGCACATAGTGGGTTATAGATCTATTCAAAGATTTTACTGTATTTTTGTAACATTCAATTTCATTATTTACTTCTCTCTTAACATTATTCATAATGCTAGACACGGACACGTCAAAATTATATTATACATTTTCGTTCAGTGAACATTCTTTGTCTAATTTATCAACTTTATCATGAAGGAATAATTTAGTGTGTGATGAATCCATAAAATTTGTACATTAATTATTTTTTCTTTGATTTTCGAGTATGTATATCTGGCTTCTGCAGTGACCAAGTTGTTAAACTTATTATGTCAGTAATAATGAGTCAAACTCAGTGTTATAAGTAAAGTGCCACTAGGATGGTGACAGCCAGAGCAGCTGCAGCTCTGCCAGCAGACTTCTGCTCTGCCAGCAGACTTCTGCTCTGCCAGCAGACTTCTGCTCTGCCAGCAGACTTCTGCTCTGCCAGCAGACTTCTGCTCTGCCAGCAGACTTCTGCTCTGCTTACATCTATAAGTAGTATATACAGTAATCTATCATACATTATTACTAACAATTAACGAGAAATTGATTTTTCAGCAGTTATATTTGCAAGTGATTTAAGGACTAGATTACTAGTGACGAACTTGGTGGGAGAGGCTGCAGGTATGTGGGGCTGCAGGTATGTGGGGCTGTAGGTATGTGGGGCTGCAGGTATGTGGGGCTGTAGGTATGTGGGGCTGCAGGTATGTGGGGCTGCAGGTATGTGGAGCTGCAGGTATGTGGGGCTGTAGGTATGTGGGGCTGCAGGTATGTGGGGCTGTAGGTATGTGAGGCTGCAGGTACTGATTGGGGCTATGCAGTATGTGGGGCTGTAGGTATGTTGTGCTGCAGGTATGTGGGCTGTAGGTATGTGGAGCTGCAGGTATGTGGGGCTGCAGGTATGTGGGGCTGTAGGTATGTGGGGCTGCAGGTAGTGGGGCTGTAGGTAGTGGAGCTAGCTTATGTGGGTTGCAGGTATACAAGTCCGGAGCTGCAGGTATGTGGGGCTGCAGGATGTGGGCTGCAGGTATGTGGGGCTGTAGGTATGTGGGGCCTGGAGGTATGTGGTGCTGTAGGTATGTGGAGCTGCATGGTATGTGGGGCTGCAAGTATGTGGGCTGCAGGTATTTGGGCTGTAGGTATGTGGGAGCTGCAGTATGTGGGTCTGCAGGTATGTGGGGCTGTAGTATGGAGCTGCAGGTCTTGTGGGTGCTGCAGGTATGTAGGGACTGCAGTATGGGGGCTGTAGGTTTGTGGGGCTGTAGGTATGTGGGGCTGCAGGTATGTGGGGTGCATTGTATGTGGGGCTTGAGGTATGTGGGCTGTAGGTATGTGGAGTGCAGGTATGTGGGGCTGCGGTATCTTGGGGCTGTAGGTATGTGGGGCTGCAGTATGTGGGGCTGAGGTATGTGGGGCTGAGGTATGTGGGCGTGCAGGTATGTGGGCGCTGTAGGTTATGTGGAGCTGCAGGTATGTGGGCTGCCCGGTATGTGGGCTGCAGGTATGTGGGGCTGCAGGTATGTGGGCTGCAGTTGTGGGGCGCAGGTATGTGGGGCTGTAGGTATGTGGGCTGCAGGTATGTGGGGCTGCGGTATGTGGGGCTGCAGGTATGTGGGGCGAGGTATGTGGGGCTGTAGGTTGTGGAGTGAGGTATGTGGGGGGGCAGGTATGTGGGGCTGCAGGTATGTGGGGCGCAGGTAGTGGGGGGTGCAGGTATGTGGGGCTGCAGGGATGTGGGGCTGTGGTTTGGGGGTGCCCGGTATGTGGGGCTGCAGGTATGTGGGGCTGTAGGTATGTGGGGGGGGGGGGCTGGGTATGTGGGGGCCGGGGATGTGGGGCTGCGGTTGTGGGGCTGGGTATGTGGGGCTGAGGTTGTGGGGCTGCAGGGATGTGGGGTGCAGGATTGGGGTGAGGTAGTGGGGCTGCAGGTATGTGGGGGTGAGGGATGTGGGGGGGAGGTATGTGGGGCGAGGTATGTGGACTGAGGTATGTGGGGCTGGGTATGTGGGGGAGGGATGTGGGGGCGGGGGGCCTGCAGGTAGTGGGGGTGCAGGTATGTGGGGTGGGTATGTGGGGCTGCAGGGATGGGGCTGAGGTATGTGGGGTGCAGGTATGTGGGGGGGGAGGGTTTTGGGGCTGCGGTTTTATGTGGGGCTGCAGGTATGTGGGGGGGTGTAGGTATTTGGGGCTGTAGGTATTTTTGGGGCGCAGGTAGTGGGGCTCAGGTATGTGGGCTGAGGTATGTGGGGCTGTAGGGATGTGGGGCTGAGGTATTGGGGCTGGAATACTGATGTGTACAGTGATACAGTTCGTGTAGGTTGTATAACTTAATGTAGAAATCGTGAACAAGCAATACAAGGTGCAAAACAACCACGGGTGGAGTTGAATGATAGCTCTAGGCTTTTCGTGTTACAATCAACATATCATCAGGAGCTTGCAATGCTGCAGAAAAGAGAAGGTCCAAGCAAACATTATCGCAGAAAGCGCCAGCAAAAGTGCTTCCTGTGATTATATTTCCTTGGACTTCCTTCTCTTTTCTGCGACACTGTAAGCTCCTGATGATGTGTAGATTGCAACACGAAAGGCCTAGAGCTATCATTCAACTTCTTTGTGGTTGTGTTATATATAACTTGATATAACTGCATGTTTTCACAATTCATTTAGATTTATATCTTAGGACTTCTAGATATTTATTAAGATTTATAGTGAGAGTGTCTGGTTCATTTGTTAACATTATAATACCAAGTATAGTTTGAGTCTTAATTATAATACTATTAGTGATGCCGGGAACACCTGACTCTCCTCCTTCACGTTATTGTTACTTCCTTCATTATTATCTCCAAGGACCATTGTACAAGATCACTGCTGATCACTGTACAAGATCACTGCTGATCACTGTACAAGGTCACTGCTGATCACTGTACAAGGTCACTGCTGATCACTGTACAAGATCACTGCTGATCACTGTACAAGATCACTGCTGATCACTGTACAAGATCACTGCTGATCACTGTACAAGATCACTGCTGATCACTGTACCAAGATCACGCTGATCACTGGGACCCAAGGTCACTGCTGATCACTGTACAAGTCACTGCTGATCATGTTCAGGATCACTGCTGATCATTGTAACAGGTCCCCTGCTGATCCTGTACAAGGTCACTGCTGATCACTGTACAAGTCACTGCTGATCACTGTACAAGGTCACCCTGCAATAGGATCACTGTACAAGATCACTGCTGATCACTGTTCAAGGGTCACTGCTTGATCACTGTACAAGATCACTGCTGATTCACTGTACAAGTCACTGCTGATCACTGTTTCAAAATCACTGCTGATCACTGTACAAGGTCACTGCTGATCATGTACAGGATCACTGCTGATCACTGTACAAGATCACTGCTGATCCCCTGTACAAGTCACTGCTGATCACTGTACAAGGTCACTGCTGATCACTGTACAAGGTCACTGCTGATCACTGTACAAGGTCACTGCTGATCACTGTACAAGGTCATTACTGATCACTGTACAAGATCACTGCTGATCACTGTACAAGATCAACTGCTGATTCCCTGTACAAGTCACTGCTGATCACGTACAAGTCACTGCTGATCACTGTACAAGGTCATTCTGATCACTGTACAAAAATCACTGCTGGATCATTTTACAAGTCATTCTGATCACTGTACAAGGTCACTGCTGATCACTGTACAAGTCATTCTGATCACTGTTCAGGTCACTGCTGATCACTGTACAAGGGTCACTGCTGATCACTGTACAAGGTCACTGCTGATCACTGTACAAGGTCATTACTGATCACTGTTCAGGATCACTGCTGATCACTGTACAAGGTCACTGCTGATCACTGTACAAGGTCACTGCTGATCACTGTACAAAATCACTGCTGATTACTGTACAAGAGCACTGCTGATTACTGTACAAGGTCACCACTGATGACTGTACAAAGTCACTGCTGATCACTGTACAAGGTCACTACTGATCACTGTACAAAATCACTGCTGATCACTGTACAAGGTCACCTGCTGTTTACTGTTACGAAATCACCTTGATCACTGTACAAGGTCACTGCTGATCACTGTACAAGGTCACTGCTGATCACTGTACAAGGTCACTGCTGATCACTGTACAAGGTCACTGCTGATCACTGTACAAGGTCACTGTGACACTGTACAAGACACTGTGATCACTGTAAACAAGGGTCATTTGCAGCTATCACTGTACAAGATCACTGCTGATCATTGGGACAAGGTCACTTGCTGATCATTTTACAATCACTGACACTGTAAATCACGCTGATCACGTACAAGGTCATTGTCACTGTACAGGTCATGCTGACACTGTACAAGTCCACTGCTGATCACTGTACAAGTCAGTTACGAAACTGATACATGAACACTGCTGATCACTGTACAAGGTCACTGCTGATACATTTTACAACGATCACTGCTGATCACTGTACAAGGTCAATTAAATATCTGATCACTGTTCAAAGGGTCACGCTGATCATGTACAAGATCACTGCTGATCACTGTACAAGGTCACTGCTGATCACTGTACAAGAAGGGAATCTCACTGCTGATCATGATAAGGCACTGTTCTGACAAGGTCACTGCTGAGCACTGTACAAGTCACTGCTGATCACTGTACAAGGTCCCCTGCTGAATCACTGTACAAAATCACTGTAGAATCACTGTACAAAAAGTCAGTGTCACTGTACCTGATCACTTGATCCTGTCAAAAAGGTCCAAAAACTGAAAACTTTTACAAGTCATGCTGACACTGTACAAGGGTCCACTGCTGATCACTGTACAAGGTCCCCTGCTGATCACGTAACAAAAGGTCACTGCTGATCACTGTACAAGGTCACTGATGATCACTGTATAAGGTCACTGCTGATTACTGTACAAGGTCATTACTGATCACTGTTCAGGATCAATGCTGATCACTGTTCAAGTCACTGCTGATCACTGTACAAAGGTCACTGCCTGATCACTGTACAAGGTCACTGCTGATCACTGTACAAGATCACTGCTGATCACTGTACAAGGTCACTGCTGATCACTGTACAAGGTCACTGCTGATCACTGTACAAGGTCACTACTGATCACTGTACAAGGTCACTGCTGATCACTGTACAAGGTCATTACTGATCACTGTACAAGATCACTGCTGATCACTGTACAAGGTCACTGCTGATCACTGTACAAGGTCACTAATGATCACTGTACAAGGTCACTACTGATCACTGTACAAGGTCACTGCTGATCACTATACAAGGTCACTACTGATCACTGTACAAGGTCACTGCTGATCACTGTTCAAGGTCACTGCTGATCACTGTACAAGGTGACTCTTGATCACTGTACAAGGTCACTACTGAAATGAAGATACTCCACATGCACCGGAAGGGACTCCACCTGAAGGGACTCCACCTGAAGGGACTCCACCTGAAGGGACTCCACCTCAAGGGACTCCACCTGAAGGGACTCCACCTGAAGGCAAGGAATGCGTGGGAGAGGTGACGTCAGCCTCTTAACACAAGGTGACTTTCACACACTACACTGAATCTCAAGGTGAAGAGGAGGAAGAGGGGGAGGAGAAGGAGGAGAAGGAGGAGAAGGAGGTGAAGGAGGAGGAGAAGGAGAAGCAACAACAACAACAGTAGATACGAGAAGGGAGAATGGGAGGAAGGGGATAAACTGAAATAATGTATTGGTGACTGCAAGTGTGTGAGGGGTGAGAAGAGAGGGGGAGAGGACCCATGATGGCTAACATCTGCTAGAATTATAGACGAGATTCAACGATCAGGACACAGGCCTTGGTTTTTATCTCTCTCTCTCTCTCTCTCTCTCTCTCTCTCTCTCTACTAAAGATACCTGCATAGCAGGTCTCATCGGTCAAAATACACCAGTGAACTGCAATCCTGGTGACAACGGAAGAAGTGGCGAGGTAGTTTGAGGTAATCAGTCCCTCAGCCTTGATGGAAGATGATCATTTTCTTATATGATCAATATTATAAACACGGGTATTTATTGAATTTATGTGTTACCTGGTAATAAAGAATACCAGTGTAGAAACAGTCAGGAGATGACACTACATATGTCTTTTCCCACCCAAACACAGTCATACTAGCAAACACAGTCAATGCCGAATTACAGAAAATATCTGCCTGGATGATGACTAGCAAACTTACCCTGAACACTGATAAAACCTATTTCATTCAGTTTGGAAACAAAGCTGCAAATGATCCAATTAACATAACGCTAAATGGATCATCAGTCACAAGACTCACAGAGGGAAAATTCCTAGGTATCCACCTTGACAGTAGCCTTAAGTTCCAGACACACATACAACAAATCACCAAGAAAATCTCCAAGACTGTAGACATACTATCAAAGATAAGGTACTACGTTCCACAATCAGCTCTCCTGGCACTGTACCATTCATTCTTGTACCCTTATCTTACATATGGAATTTGTGCATGGGGATCAACAACATCCAATCACCTAAAACTTAATAACCCAGCAAAAGGCAGCAGTAAGAATGATAACAAATTCCCACTCCCGCCAGCATACTCCACCAATTTTCAAAAGTTTGAATCTGTTCACCATTAGGAACATCCATACTTATTCATGTGCCTACTACATACACAGAACAATATACGCAAATATAAACCCTCTACTCAAACTTCTCCTCACCAACCTTAACAGGACACATGACCACAACACAAGACACAGATCTCTTTTTGATTTACCTCGTGTCCATATCACACTGTGTAAAAACTCTATGCACATAAAGGGCCCCAAAATATGGAATTCGTTACCAGAAGATATTAAAGTAACCCGGTCTGAAAATCAATTTAAGACTCTTCTCAAAAGCCACTTAATCACCCTAGACTAAATGCTAAATACTCAGTACACACATACTCACTTATGTTCTCCCACATCATAACTGAAACAATCACTTTGAACCTTTTATCCATTCTTGACAGGAATATAATTGAATCATTGTTTTCACAAAAAAACATTTTTGAATATATGAATATATCTTTTGTCTTATACAAATTAGATTCACTTATAATTAATAATCTACTATCCTACTGTACAACTGATATAATCCTTAGTGTTAAGTAGTCTGTAAGTCAATAATGTTAAGTTGGCCCATAATGCCAGGCATAATAGAGGCTCTCTTTGTATTGCAACTCACTATTGTAAATACAAAATCTCAATGTACTGTTTGCAAAGACATAAAATAAATAAATAAAAATAAATAAATGTGCACACACGATATCTTTTGAGTCCCTGTATATTCCCAACACCAATATCATTTACAGATATATTCAAAGTGTACAATGCTTTTGAAAAATACCAGGATATGAGCAGTTTAATAACAGAGAAAGTGTAGGAATGAGTACTGTTACTAGCTACAGTTAATACACCCATACAGAACACAACTTTCACGGTTTAATCAGCTGAAAGTGTACAAGGAACTGAAGCTTCAGGGTGCACCCTAGTTACAGGATAGACTGCTCCTCCCCCCTTCCTCACCCTGACTCTGACTTATACAACTGGTAGTTACTCTGTTGAGTGGGAACCTTCATTCACACCAGCAATAAGCTCTATGATTTAAGCTGATTGGTATGAAGGATTCTCATTACTTATGAGTTACGATGCCTGAAGAATATAATGGTGCACTCAGCGCAAGCTACCCCCCGTCCCCCTCTCATCCCCCGTCCCCCATCAACCCCCGTCCCTCCATCAACCCCACGATCGCCCCTAAAGCCCTGTTACAGCTGACGATGATCATCGGTCAGATGGGTAGTGTACTACCATGGTTGAATAAAGAAAACTAGCTAATGGAAGTAGCTTCCTCTCTACCACCCAGATGCAACTGCTTGACAAAAATCGCCCAAAAATAAAGATAAATTACTTTAAAAATTAGTTACTTTAAGGGTCAAATCCCTGACAGAGAGAGAGAGAGAGAGAGAGAGAGAGAGAGGCTGCTACTGCTAAGTACAAAGCATGGCGAAGGTATAAGAGACATCTTACCACCTATAACAGGAACTTGCACAGGCAAGCCTGTAGGCATACGGGTGACGTTCAAAAGTGGAGCATTGCTAAATGGGAGATGGACACAAATAGAAAGCTAGCATCAGGTAGGGTAGGCTCCAAAACCTGGTGGTCCCTGGTCAAGGACAGACAAGGTTATCTGCCTGATGAACTCATTCCACCTCTAAATCGACAGGATGGGACCACCTCTACTAGTAGTCAAGAGAAGGCAGACCTCTTTGCTGAACACTTTGCTACCAAAATGCAAGTTCCTGATCCAGCAAGGGACCCTCCTTGGCTAGCTGCAAGAACTGTGTCAAAACTGCCGGTGGTGACAATAAGGCAAGAGGAGGTGCATTCCCTTCTTAAATCGCTTGACCAAGAAAAGGCTGTGGGCCCAGACAAATTGAGCCCAAGATTGCTGAGAAAATGTGCAGACCATCTAGCAGCACCTCTAACTCGCATCTTTCAGCACTGCCTAGTACAGTGTAAATGGCCCTCTCTGTGGAAAGAGGCAAATGTAGTCCCTGTTCACAAAAAGAAGAGCAGAGCAGAAATCAGCAACTACAGACCAGTTGTCACTCCTGTCAATCACTGGTAAGATCCTTGAGACAATAATCTCAAGACAAATTACAGAGTTTTTTGACTACCACTCACTACTTTGTGACCGTCAATATGGCTTCAGGAAAGGTTACTCTGCTGCTGATCTGTTATTAAACCTCTCCACTAAGTGGCACCAGTCACTGGATGAATCCAAAGTCAGCTGTGTGGTAGCACTGGACATGGCTGGCGCTTTCGACCGGGTGTGTCACCAGGGCCTCTTAGAAAAACTTCAAGCACTGGGAATTGTAGGCTCTACGTTATGTCTCTTCAGTGATTACCTTCATGGTAAATCTCTAAGTGTAGTTCTCAATGGAACGGAATCAGCAAGACATCCTATTGGGGCAAGTGTTCCACAAGGAAGCGTTCTGGGACCATTGTTGTGGAATGTCTACTTCAACGACCTTCTTCATCTCATCCCAGAATCCTATGCATATGCAGACGACTGTACACTGACATTCACTTATCTAAGAGAAGAAATGCCAGCTGCTCTAAGCTATATCAGTCGCCAGCTAAGAGCTATATCAGCTTGGGGAAATAGATGGCAAGTAACATTTGCACCTGAGAAAACGCAAATGATGATCGTCTCTAGGCACCATGATGGTAATGCTGGTGCAGTAGTAAGGATGAATGGGAGAGTGTTGGCACCTGGAGAAGTTGATATCCTTGGGGTGAAATTTGACTCCAAACTAACCATGAAGAACCATGTTGTAAATCTTGCAAACAAGGCAGCCAGAAAGCTTACAGCACTTCGCCGTATCTCGCATCTGCTTGACAGTAGGGGTTGCAAGATTCTGTATGAGGCACAAGTACGCTCACACCTTGAGTATGCTCCACTTTCTTGGTTTGCCTCCCCCCCCCTCTCATCTGCGACTGCTTGACAGAGTAGAGAACAGAGCAAGACGTCTCATCTCTCGCCTGGACCCATACTGGATAGATCTGTCATTTCAGCAGAACCTTCAACATAGGAGGGATGTGGGTGGCCTTACTGTTATGTACAGGGCCAATATTGTCAAAGTACCACACTTGGATCCACTTCGAGGACAGCGTGAAACAAGCTTTTATGCCACAAGACGGGCAGAAAGCAGCAACTTCACTCTGGCTGTACCCTTCTTCAGAACATCACTCCATCTGAGATCATATATACCCAGGATGACTCGAGTATGGAACACATTCGTACAGCATAATGATGTCAACGAGATAAAGTCAGTTGATCAAATGAAAATGCTGGCCCACAGATGGCTCCAACTTCATCCTGTTCCCTACTTGTATGTCTCATAACAATAAAAATGCTTTCAAATGAGCTGATGTAGGTAACAGCTCTTAGCTTGCCAATAAAGTTAGGAATCCTTAACCTGTAAATAGCTTGTCAATAAAGCTAGGAATCCTTAACCTTGTCAAACCCTGTGTAAAAAAAAAAAAAAAAAAAGAAAGAAAGAGAGAGAGAGCAATAAGTAGGGGATGTCTAGGGCCAAGACACTCGCCGACGGTGCCAATATCCCCCACTAAAGAAACTTTACCGGCCTTAAGGCCCAGCGAGTTACACGAGTGTTCATGAGTGTTGTCGAGAGCTCTGACTCCACCTGGAGCTCAGGTATGTCAGAAATTATGATCATTAAACGCTGAACCACACACGAGGAGGACGACACAGACACCAAAGTTATCCAGTTCTCCAAGTTCGCCAGAACCAGAACCAGGGTATTTGCTCCAGTTGTTCAGTAGGCTCCTTAGTGTGACTGGAATTTAGCTGAAAAAAGCTACTGAACAGAGAACTTCCTCACCAGACGCTGCGCCAACTTCTATATTATTTAAAAGATCAAAACTGGTTATAATCATACCCACAATTTTTAGAGAAGTGAACCGGTAAGCCAGTGGAAGGCCTCTGCCAGATGACCAAAAGTTCCAGTTGTGGATCATCATAAAACTAAGACCCGCGTCAGGAAACACATGTCCTGTTTCCTGACAAATCTAACCTAACCTAACTTAACTACTATATTACAGCCATTTACATGTAAAGAAAAAAAGATCGCGAATAATCCGGCTATATTAACACGAGAGCCACTTCCTGGCAACTATCTGACCAAATGAATTTGAATTTCCTGTTGGTATGGGTGGTTAAGGAGGCCACTAGGTTTGAAAAGATCTTGAAAAATTTTCTATAAAATCTTTCTATGCCTAAAAACCTTCGAAGAGACTTCTTATTTGAGCAACATGGTAATTTTTAATTACTAAATTACTAGCAATTTTAGGTAGTAGCTTCCCTCGTCCCGCTACATGACTCAGGGAGTTAACTAAGCATCTACCACACCTTGAGTTGCTAAGATTAACAGTTGACTGGTAGTTCCTAAATCTTTCAAAACAATTCCCCAGGTGAGGAGATATGTTCATCCCGTGCTCAAGTAGACTGTAACTTCAGCTTCTCGGGATGAGCTCTGTAAGGAGACAGTTTTATTGGTTTAACAGTACGTACTTCCACTTCATGAAAGCCAAGGTTACATGTTTTAGGGACATGTGAAATGATGCTGAGTTATGCCTGCAGTAGAGCTGTAATATCAGTAATCTGTGCGTCAGTTATGCCGGACATCAAAGGTCGTGGATCCTCCAACAGTACGGAGTTGGACACTTTCTTCCATTCCAGTAATTTCTTGTAATCCATCTATCTTAGCACGAGAGTCTGTGGGAACAGAACAAAGTCATTACAGAGGAGTGAGGTTCAAACAATTTCTTTACCTGGTTTATGTGGTAAATCTTAACCCCCTTCCTCCCCACTCCAAGGAACGGCCTAGAAGGGCCACCACATAACTTGCAGAGGATCTCTCACATTGCAACCAAACATCGTCTCGAAGATGCTTTACCAAGCTCACTCTTGAACAGTTTCTCTCATAGCTGAGCAGCAAGTGTGAGAACTCGGTTTAGTCTGTAGGAAAATGCCGATAGTAAGTACGCATCATTGTCTTTAATGTTTGATGGAACCTTTCAAGCAAACCTTGTGATTAAGGGTGATAAGCCTCCAAAAGGGACTGCTTTATGCACAGACGTAGTATTTATTATATGCACTGATAGTAGATTATAGTCATGCTCCCTGTCAAGCCTCGCTGCGTCCTACGCATGCGACGATAAAGATCTTCCTTTCCTCTTGATAGACCAAGAAACAGGCAGATGTGGTCAGGCTGGCTCATCCAAGAACACCCACGATACATACACACAGACAGAACAGAACAGACAGAGACCTCCATCAACGACCTCTCTCATTGCTTCCGTAATTACAAATGAATTTCCACATGATTTTCTCCTTCAATTACAGTAGGTGGAGCAACATTCACTTTCCTCTGCCCTCCTTACTTGCTCTCATCTTATACCAGACAGTGACTACAGTGGCTGTATGTTCACAACACATCTCTACACAACTTTCATAATACCTTAGTTTATACGTACGTTAAGAGCTGTTATTCTGTCTAGGTTCATGTACAAGCTGAAGGATATTATCCTGTCTAGGTTCATGTACAAGCTGAAGGATATTATCCTGTCTAGGTTCATGTACAAGCTGAAGGATATTATCCTGTCTAGGTTTATGTACAAGCTGAAGGATATTATCCTGTCTAGGTTTATGTACAAGCTGAAGGATATTATCCTGTCTAGGTTCATGTACAAGCTGAAGGATATTATCCTGTCTAGGTTTATGTACAAGCTGAAGGATATTATCCTGTCTAGGTTATGTACAGCTGAAGATATTATCCAGTCTAGGTTCATGTACAAGCTGAAGGATATTATCCTGTCTAGGTTTATGTACAAGCTGAAGGATATTATCCTGTCTAGTTCATGTACAAGCTGAAGGATATTATCCTGTCTAGGTTCATGTACAAGCTGAAGGATATTATCCTGTCTAGGTTCATGTACAAGCTGAAGGATATTATCCTGTCTAGGTTTATGTACAAGCTGAAGGATATTATCTGTCTAGGTTCATGTACAAGCTGAAGGATATTATCCTGTCTAGGTTTATGTACAAGCTGAAGGATATTATCCTGTCTAGGTTTATGTACAAGCTGAAGGATATTATCCTGTCTAGGTTCATGTACACAGCTGAAGGATATTATCCTGTCTAGGTTTATGTACAAGCTGAAGGATATTATCCTGTCTAGGTTCATGTACAAGCTGAAGGATATTATCCTGTCTAGGTTTATGTACAAGCTGAAGGATATTATCCTGTCTAGGTTCATGTACAAGCTGAAGGATATTATCCTGTCTAGGTTCATGTACAAGCTGAAGGATATTATCCTGTCTAGGTTTATGTACAAGCTGAAGGATATTATCCTGTCTAGGTTCATGTACAAACTGAAGGATATTATCCTGTCTAGGTTCATGTACAAGCTGAAGGATATTATCCTGTCTAGGTTCATGTACAAGCTGAAGGATATTATCCTGTCTAGGTTCATGTACAAGCTGAAGGATATTATCCTGTCTAGGTTTATGTACAAGCTGAAGGATATTATCCTGTCTAGGTTCATGTACATGGGATGGGGAGGAGGGAGGATGGAGATGTAGGTAAGGAAGGAATGAGAAATGTGTACATGTAAGCAGAATACAGATAGTGTCACCAGTGTGGGTGAGAAGTGTCAGACGTGTGGGTGGGCAGGTGAAGGTAGTGTCAGACGTGTGGGTGGGCAGGTGAAGGTAGTGTCAGACGTGTAGGTGGGAAAGTGAAGGCAGTGATAGACGTGTGGGTGAGCAGGTGAAGGCAGTGTCAGACGTGTGGGTGGGCAGTGAAGGTAGTGTCAGACGTGTGGGTGGGTAGGTGAAGGCAGTGACAGATGTGTGGGTGGGTAGGTGAAGGCAGTGACAGACGTGTGGGTGAGCAGGTGAAGGCAGTGTCATACGTGTAGGTGGGCAAGTGAAGGTAGTGTCAGATGTGTGGGTGGGTTTGTGAAGGCAGTGACAGATGTGTGGGTGGGTAGGTGAAGGCAGTGACAGACGTACTCAGCTAATTGTACTCACCTAATTGTGGTTGCAGGGGTCGAGACTCAGCTCCTGGAGGAGGACCCAGTAGTGACCACTACTGGGTCCTCCCTCTCCCTGCTTCATGAGCTTTATCATACCTCGTCTTAAAGCTATGTATGGTTCTTGCCTCCACTACATCACTTGCCAGACTATTCCACTTCCTAACAACTCTGTGGCTGAAGAAATACTTCCTAACACCCCTTTGACTCATCTGAGTCTTCACCTTCCAATTGTGGCCCCTTGTTTCTGTGTCCCATCCCTGGAACATCTTGTCTCTGTCCACCTTATCTATTCCAAGCAGCATTTTGTATGTCGTTGTCATGTCACCCCTGACCCTCCTATCCTCCAGTGTCGTCAGGCCGATTTCCCTTAACCTTTCATCGTAGGACATTCCTCTTAGTTCTGGAACCAGCCTTGTTGCAAATCTTTGCACTTTCTCTAATTTCTTGACGTGGTTGACCAGGTGTGGGTTCCAAACTGGTGCTGCGTACTCCAATATGGGCCTAACGTACAGAGTGTATAGAATCTTGAACGATTCCTTACTGAGGCATCTGAACGTTATTCTCAGGTTTGCCAGGCGCCCATAAACCGCAGCAGTTATCTGGTTAATATGTTCTTCCGGAGACGTGCTCGGTATTATACTCACCCCAAGATCTTTTTCCTTGAGTGGGGTTTGCAGTCTTTGGCCACCTAGCCTATACTCTGTTTGCGGTCTTCTTTGCCCTTCCTCGATCTTCATGACTTTGCATTTGGCGGGGTTAAATTCTAGGAGCCAGTTGCTGGATCACGCGTCCAGCCTGTCCAGGTCTCTTGGTAGACCTGTCTGATCCACATCTGATTTAACTCTCCTTATTAACTTCACATCATCTGCAAACAGGAACACTTCTGAGTGGGTGGGCAGGTGAAGATAGTGTCAGACGTGTGGGTGGGCAGGTGAAGGTAGTGTCAGACGTGTGGGTGGGCAGGTGAAGGCAGTGACAGAACGTGTGGGTGGGCAGGTGAAGGCAGTGACAGAACGTGTGGGTGGGCAGGTGAAGGCAGTGACAGAACGTGTGGGTGGGCAGGTGAAGATAGTGTCAGACGTGTGGGTGGGCAGGTGAAGGTAGTGTCAGACGTGTGGGTGGGCAGGTGAAGGCAGTGACAGAACGTGTGGGTGGGCAGGTGAAGGTAGTGTCAGACGTGTGGGTGGGCAGGTGAAGGTAGTGTCAGACGTGTGGGTGGGCAGGTGAAGGCAGTGACAGAACGTGTGGGTGGGCAGGTGAAGGTAGTGTCAGACGTGTGGGTGGGCAGGTTAAGGCAGTGACAGAACATGTGGGTGGGCAGGCGAAGGCAGTGACAGATATGTGGGTGGGAAGGCAGGTGAGGGCACCTTGTACCCAGCAGGCACTACCATTAAAACATGACATTCAGTAGACCGAGGCACTCGCGGCATCCTGGCACAGTGCCACGCCCCTGACACCCCTGCCCACCACGGCTGCGGTGTCAACTACTGACGAGTGAGAAATTTTATAGTAGGAGAATATATTTTTGTATTAACACGTCCAGGTGCTGGCAGACTCACCACCTACCTCAGGTAACATTACCAGGTGCTGGCAGACTCACCACCTACCTCAGGTAACATTACCAGGTGCTGGCAGACTCACCACCTACCTCAGGTAACATTACCAGGTGCTGGCAGACTCACCACCTACCTCAGGTAACATTACCAGGTGCTGGCAGACTCACCACCTACCTCAGGTAACATTACCAGGTGCTGGCAGACACATCACCTGCCTCAGGTAATGTTACCAGGTGCTGGCAGACACATCACCTGCCTCAGGTAATGTTACCAGGTGCTGGCAGACACATCACCTGCCTCAGGTAATGTTACCAGGTGCTGGCAGACACCACCTGCCCGGTAATGTTACCAAACTGGAAGACATACCAAACCTGCCTAGGTAAAAATTGCCAGGTGCTGGCAGAAATCACCTGCCTCAGGTAATTTACCAGGTGCTGGGAGAAACAAAAAACCCGCCTCGGTAATTTACCAGGTACTGGCAGAACCCCTGCCCCAGGGAATGTTATCAGGTGCTGGCAGACACACCCCTGCCTCAGTAAGTTACCCAAGGGGCTGGCAGACACACCCCTGCCCAGGTAAGTTATCAGGTGCTGGCAGACACACCCCTGCCTCGGAAATTTTTCCAGGGGCTGGGGACCACACCTCCTCAGGTAATGTTACCCCGGGGCTGGCAGACCCCACCACCTGCCTCAGGAATGTTACCGGGGGCGGGAGACACATCACCTGCCTGGGGAATGTTTCCAGGGGTGGCAGACCCCAAACACCTGCCTCGGGTAAAGTTTCCAGTGCTGGCAGACACACCACCCCTCAGGTAATTTTTCCCGGTGCTGGCAGAAACATCACCTGCCTCGGGTAATGTTATCAGGGGTTGGGGGACACACCACCTGCCTCAGGGAATGTTACCAAGGTGCTGGCAGACACACCATCTGCCTCAGGTAATGTTACCAGGTGTGGCAGACACACCACCTGCCTCAGGTAATGTTACCAGATGCTGGCAGACACACCACCTGCCTCAGGTAATGTTACCAGGTGCTGGCAGACACACCACCTGCCTCAGGTAATGTTACCAGGGCTGGCAGACACACCACCTGCCTCAGGTAATGTTACCAGGTGCTGGCAGACACACCACCTGCCTCAGGTAATGTTACCAGGTGCTGGCAGACACACCATCTGCCTCAGGTAATGTTACCAGGTGCTGGCAGACACACCATCTGCCTCAGGTAATGTTACCAGGTGCTGGCAGACACACCACCTGCCTCAGGTAATGTTACCAGGTGCTGGCAGACACACCACCTGCCTCAGGTAATGTTACCAGGTGCTGGCAGACACACCACCTGCCTCAGTAATGTTACCAGGTGCTGGCAGACACACCATCTGCCTCAGGTAATGTTACCAGGTGCTGGCAGACACACCATCTGCCTCAGGTAATGTTACCAGGTGCTGGCAGACACACCACCTGCCTCAGGTAATGTTACCAGGTGCTGGCAGACACATCACCTGCCTCAGGTAATGTTACCAGGTGCTGGCAGACACACCACCTGCCTCAGGTAATGTTACATATCAACGCCACAAACATAAAGAATAAAACATCGTCAATTTTCTCCATCCATCCATCACTTTCACAATTGTCTTCTTATATGTGTCACACATAACAACTGCTGCCCAGATTAATGATGCTAGTGATTCTGCTGGGTAGAAAGACGATCGACTGTCTAACGGATCACTAAAAGTGCATATCACCTGTATGCCAACAGTAATAATAATAATAATAATAATAATAATAATAATAATAATAATAATAATAATAATAATAATAATAATAATAATAATAATAATAATAATAATAATAATAATAATAAGAATAAGAAAAATAATAATAAGCTTATTTTTAAGCAGGACATTTCAGGCAAAAATACCTTAATATTTGATCTCATACATGGGATTTGATCTCATACATGGGATTTGATCTTATACATGGGATTTAATATCATACATGGGATTTGATCTCATACATGGGATTAAAGTAAAGTGTAACTTTACAGTTCTTCAGGTGTAGGCAAACAGAGAATATTGACTATAAGTTAGGTTAGGTAATGTTCGTCAGGAAGCAGGACAAGTGTTTCCTGACGCGGGTCTTAGATGATGACCCGCCGCTGGAGCTTTTGGTCATCTGATCGAGGCCTTCCGCTGGCTTACCGGTCCATCCCTTCAAAAATTATGGTCCTAGTTGTAACTATCTGCTTATTATTGACTTCAGCATGTACCGAAATTTCGTAATATTACTCAGCTTATTCATGAGTAAACATGTTGAGTGCAAGAGTGACGTCATAAGGTCTTTGTTGACCTTAGATTCTCAGGTTTCTTTAAAATCATAACCTCTAACAGAGATCTATATATTAATAATATTATTATATAGATGTACTCTAGGAAAAAAAATAATTAGCTGAAAAAATTAATCGAAGATTTTTTTTTTTTTTTTGAATTTGTAGTTTTTGTCGACAGTAATTGTTTTTGTAAGCTTCTGTGAGTTTCTTATGGTGTAGGCACTGAGGGTGCCACGTGGATGATGCATGCCAGACGTGCAGCAGCGTGGAGGCACTACAAGCAGCCACCATAAATCCGTTTACCACTTGAGCCCAACACTTGCCTAGGATTAAGTAGCTCTGCGGCGCCTCAGTCACCACCAAAGGCAGAGCACTGACTGTCTTAGGTAGTATTTCACCCAGGACATGTTTACTGCACCACGACGAACCTCACAGCCAGGGAGGACATTCCCACAATACTGACCAGCGAGCCAGGGAGGACATCCCCACAACACTGACCAGCGAGCCAGGGAGGACATTCCCACAATACTGACCAGCGAGCCAGGGAGGACATCCCCACAACACTGACCAGCGAGCCAGGGAGGACATTCCCACAATACTGACCAGGGAGCCAGGGAGGACATTCCCACAATACTGACCAGGGAGCCAGGGAGGACATTCCCACAATACTGACCAGCGAGCCAGGGAGGACATTCCCACAATACTGACCAGGGAGCCAGGGAGGACATTCCCCAATACTGACAGCGAGCCAGGGAGGACATTCCCACAATACTGACCAGCGAGCCAGGGAGGACATTCCCACAATACTGACCAGCGAGCCAGGGAGGACATTCCCACAATACTGACCAGCGAGCCAGGGAGGACATTCCCACAATACTGACCAGCGAGCCAGGGAGGACATCCCCACAACACTGACCAGCGGGGCCAGGGAGGACATTCCCACAATACTGACCAGCGAGCCAGGGAGGACATCCCCACAACACTGACCAGCGAGCCAGGGAGGACATTCCCACAATACTGACCAGCCAGCCAGGGAGGACATTCCCACAATACTGACCAGCGAGCCAGGGAGGACATTCCCACAATACTGACCAGCGAGTCAGGGAGGACATTCCCACAATACTGACCAGCGAGCCAGGGAGGACATTCCCACAATACTGACCAGGGAGCCAGGGAGGACTTTCCCCACAATATGACCAGCGACCCGGGGAGGACATTCCCACAATACTAAACCAGCGAGCCAGGGAGGACATTCCCACAAAAACTGACCAGTGAGCCAGGGAGGACTTTCCCCACAACACTGACCAGCGAGCCAGGGGACTTTCCCCACAACACTGACCAGCGACCCAGGGAGGACATTCCCACAACACTGACCAGCGAGCCAGGGGGGGGACTTCCCCCCACAACACTGACCAGCGAGCCAGGGAGGACATTCCCACAATACTGACCAGTGAGCCAGGGAGGACATTCCCACAATACTGACCAGCGAGCCAGGGAGGACATTCCCACAATACTGACCAGCGAGCCAGGGAGGACATTCTCACAATACTGACCAGCGAGCCAGGGAGGACATTCCCAAAACCCATGACCAGCGAGCCAGGGAGGACTTCTCCACAACACTGTCCAGCGAGCCAGGGAGGACATTCCCACAATACTGACCAGCGAGCCAGGGAGGACATTCCCAGAACACTGACCAGCGAGCCAGGGAGGACATCCCCACAACACTGTCCAGCAAGCCAGGGAGGACATCCCCACAACACTGTCCAGCGAGCCAGGGAGGACATCCCCACAACACTGACCAGTGAGCCAGGGAGGACATTCCCACAACACTGACCCAGTGAGCCAGGGAGGACACCCCCACAAACACTGACCAGTGAGCCAGGGAGGCATTCCCATAACACTGACCAGTGAGCCAGGGACAACATCCTACAATACTCTGCCAGCGAGCCAGGGAGGACATCCCCACAACACTGACCAGCGAGCCAGGGAGGACATCCCCACAACACTGACCAGTGAGCCAGGGAGGACATCCCCACAACACTGACCAGTGAGCCAGGGAGGACATTCCCATAACACTGACCAGCGAGCCAGGGACAACATCCCCACAATACTCTGCCAGCGAGCCAGGGAGGACATCCCCACAACACTGACCAGCGAGCCAGGGAGGAATCCCAAAAAACACTGACCAGCGAGCCAGGGGGGGACATCCCCACAACACCCTGACCAGCGAGCCAGGGAGGACATTCCCACAACACTGACCAGCGAGCCAGGGAGGACATCCCCACAACACTGACCAGCGAGCCAGGGAGGAAAATCCCCAGAACACTGACCAGCGAGCCAGGGGGGGACATCCCACAACACTGAACCAGCGAGCCAGGGAGGACATCCCCACAACACTGACCAGCGAGCCAGGGAGGAATCCCCACAAACACCCTGACCAGCGAGCCAGGGAGGACATTCCCAAAAACCTGACCAGCGAGCCAGGGAGGACATCCCCACTACACTGACCAGCGAGCCAGGGAGGACTTTCCCACAACACTGACCAGAGAGCCAGGGAGGGACATCCCCACACAACACCCTGACCAGGGGAGCAGGGAGACATTCCCACAAAAAACTGACCAGCGAGCCAGGGAGGACATCCCCACAACACTGACCAGTGAGCCAGGGAGGACATCCCCACAACACTGACCAGCGAGCCAGGGAGGACATCCCCACAACACTGACCAGCGAGCCAGGGAGGACATCCCCACAACACTGACCAGCGAGCCAGGGAGGACATCCCCACAACACTGACCAGCGAGCCAGGGAGGACATCCCCACAACACTGACCAGCGAGCCAGGGAGGACATTCCCACAACACTGACCAGCGAGCAGGGAGGACTTTCCCCACAAAAATGATCACGGGGCCAGGGAGGGACATCCCCACAACACTGACCAGCGAGCCAGGGAGGACATTCCCACAACACTGACCAGCGAGCCAGGGAGGACATTCCCACAACACTGACCAGCGAGCCACGGAGGACTTTCCCCACAACACTGACCATGAGCCCAGGGAGGACATCCCACAACACGACCAGGGGAGCCAGGGAGGACATCCCCACAACACTGACCAGTGAGCCGGAGGACATCCCACAACACTGACCAGCGAGCCAGGGAGGACATCCCCACAACACTGACCAGTGAGCCAGGGAGGACATCCCCACAACACTGACCAGCGAGCCAGGGAGGACATCCCCAACACTGACCAGTGAGCCAGGAGGACATCCCCACTACAACTGACCAGCGAGCCAGGGGAGACATCCCCACAACACTGACCAGTGAGCCAGGGAGGACATCCCCACAACACTGACCAGTGAGCCAGGGAGGACATCCCCACAACACTGACCAGCGAGCCAGGGAGGACATCCCCACAACACTGACCGGGCGGCCAGGGAGGGACATCCCCACAACACTGACCATTTGAGCCAGGGAGGACATCCCCACAACACTGACCAGCGAGCCAGGGAGAAATCCCCACAAAAACTGCCCAGCGACCCAAGGGAGGACATCCCCACAACATGACCAGTGAGCCAGGGAGGACATCCCCACAACACTGACCAGCGAGCCAGGGGGAAAATCCCCACAACACTGACCAGTAAAGCCAGGGGGGGACATCCCAACAACACTGACCAGTGAGCCAGGGGGGAAACATCCCCACAACACTGACCAGCGAGCCGGGAGGACATCCCACAACACTGACCAGTGAGCCAGGGAGGGACCCCCACAACACTGACCAGCGAGCCAGGGAGGACACCCCCACAAAAATGACCAGCGAGCCAGGGGACATTCCCAAACACTGACCAGCGACCCAAGGAGGACATTCCCACAACACTGACCAGCGAGCCAGGGGGGACATTCCCACAACCTGACCAGCGAGCCAGGGAGGACATTTCCACAACACTGAACCAGCGACCCAGGGAGGACAATCCAAAACCCACTGACCAGCGAGCCAGGGAGGAACATTCCCAAAAACACTGACCAGTGAGCAGGGAGGACATCCCCACAACACTGACCAGCGAGCCAGGGAGGACTTTCCCCACAACAATGACCAGCGAGCCAGGGAGGACATCCCCACAACACCCTGACCAGCGAGCCAGGGAGGACATTCCCACAACACTGACCAGCGAGCCAGGGAGGACATTCCACAAACCCTGACCAGCGACCCAGGGAGGACATTCCAACAACACTGCCCAGCGAGCCAGAGGAGGTCATCCCCAAACACCCTGACCAGCGACCCAGGGAGGCATTCCCAAAACACTGACCAGCGAGCCGGGGAGGACTTCCACAACACTGACCAGCGAGCCAGGGAGGACATTCCCACAAAAACTGCCAGCGAGCAGGGGGACATTCCCACAACACCCTGACCAGCGAGCCAGGGAGGACATTCCCACAACACTGACCAGCGAGCCAGGGAGGACATTCCCACAACACTGACCAGCGAGCCAGGGAGGACATTCCCACAACACTGACCAGCGAGCCAGGGAGGACATTCCCACAACACTGACCAGCGAGCCAGGGAGGACATTCCCACAACACCCTGACCAGCGAGCCAGGGAGGACATTCCCACAACACTGACCAGCGAGCCAGGGAGGACATTCCACAACATGACCAGCGAGCCAGGGGGACATTCCCAAAACCCTGACCAGCGAGCCAGGGAGGACATTCCCACAACACTGACCAGCGAGCCAGGGAGGACATCCCCACAACACCCTGACCAGCGAGCCAGGGAGGACATTCCCACACCATGCCCAAAGCGAGCCAGGGAGGACTTTCCCACAACACTGACCAGCGAGCCAGGGGGGGAACTTCCCACAACACTGACCAGCGAGCCAGGGAGGACATTCCCACAACACTGACCAGCGAGCCAGGGAGGACATTCCCACAACACTGACCAGCGAGCCAGGGAGGACATTCCCACAACACCCTGACCAGCGAGCCAGGGAGGACATTCCCACAACACTGACCAGCGAGCCAGGGAGGACATTCCCACAACACTGACCAGCGAGCCAGGGAGGACATTCCCACAACACCCTGACCAGCGAGCCAGGGAGGACATTCCCACAACACTGACCAGCGAGCCAGGAGGGACATCCCCAAACACCTGCCCAGCGAGCCAGGGAGGACATTCCCACAACACTGACCAGCGAGCCAGGGAGGACATTCCCACAACACTGACCAGCGAGCCAGGGAGGACATTCCCACAACACTGACCAGCGAGCCAGGGAGGACATTCCCACAACACTGACCAGCGAGCCAGGGAGGACATCCCCACAACACCCTGACCATCGAGCCAGGGAGGACATTCCCACAACACTGACCAGCGAGCCAGGGAGGACATTCCCACAACACTGACCAGCGAGCCAGGGAGGACATCCCCACAACACTGACCAGCGAGCCAGGGAGGACATCCCCACAACACTGACCAGCGAGCCAGGGAGGACATCCCCACAACACCCTGACCAGCCAGGTCGTCGGCGGAAACCCAACAATTTTCAACAGTTTAATGCAGATTTAGTGAGGATGTGATTTATTTATTTATTTATTTATTTATTTATTTATTTATTTATTTATTTGAACATGATACAGAGAAGTACAAGGAATACAATTTTTAAAGTGCAGCATGCCAAAGCACCTTGTATGCAGAGCATTATGGGCAGGCTTAAAATTAACTTAAGATTAACTAAGCAATGATATATTCAGTGGTACAAAAATTATTGTAAACAGATAACAATTTAGTACAAATGAGTATTACAAAGACAGGTCATATTGTCATTACTGTGTTGCTGTGTAATCAGTAGAATGGAGTATTATGTTAGATAATGAAGTTAAATAGTAACAAAGTTTGATTGGGTCACAGGTTGACATTTATGAGATACAATAATGAGATACATATATGAGATACAATTTATGAGATACAATTATTCAGTATTTATTTAGTCGTGGGTGAGTAAGTGATTTTTGAGAAGAGACTACAGAATTATCTGTTTAAGCTGCTAGTTACTATCGTTGCTGGCAAACTCTCTTCGCCTTCTCACCTGCCACAGGGTCAATATGTCACTTCTACGAGAGCTCTACTTCTTGGCATGTTCAGAGAGCTTGCCTTCAGGCTCTTGAAAGGCTCTTGTTCTAAGGAATGTGAATTACCTTCGCCTTCCTTGGATCAAATTTCATTACGTCTCATGCCACAGGCAGTTTATGACCCCATACGGGTTCAGCGTTTCCACGTGAATACAATAATAATCATCTATCTCTTGGGCCAACCTCTTTGGATTGGCTGGTGTGATATATTTTTTTATTTCCCTCTCTCGGTAACCGTGAAGGTGTTGAGCTCCTGTTGTACCCCTGCCAGGTTCACTCTACATCACTCACTGTTGTACCCCTGCCAGGTTCACTCTACATCACTCACTGTTGTACCCCTGCCAGGTTCACTCTACATCACTCACTGTTGTACCCCTGCCAGGTTCACTCTATATCCCCTCACTTTTTGTACCCCTGCCAGGTTCACTCTATATCACTCACTGTTGTACCCCTGCCAGGTTCACTCTATATCACTCACTGTTGTACCCCTGCCAGGTTCACTCTACATCACTCACTGTTGTACCCCCGCCAGGGTTTACTTACATCACTCATGTTGTACCCCCGCCAGGTTCACTCTAATCACTCACTGTTGTACCCCTGCCCGGTTCACTCTATATCACTCACTGTTGTACCCTGCCCGGTTCACTCTATATCACTCACTGTTGTACCCCTGCCAAAGGGTTTACTCTACATCACTCACTGTTGTACCCTGCCAGGTTCACTCTACATCACTCACTGCTATGTTCCTGCCAGGTTCACTCTACATCACTCACTGTTGTACCCCTGCCAGGTTCACTCTACATCACTCACTGGGTATGTTCCTGCCAGGGGTTTATCTACATTTACTCACTGCTGTGTTCCTGCCAGGTTCACTCTACATCACCTACTGTTGTACCCCTGCCAGGTTCACTCTACATCACTCCCCTGCTTGTTCCTGCCAGGTTCACTCTACATCACTCACTGCTTGTGTTCCTGCCAGGTTCACTCTACATCACTCAACTGTTGTACCCCTGGGCCCGTTCACTCTACATCACTCACTGCTATGTTCCTGCCAGGTTCACTCTACATCACTCACTGCTGTGTTCCTGCCAGGTTCACTCTACATCACTCACTGTTGTACCCCTGCCAGGTTCACTCTACATCACTCACTGCTATGTTCCTGCCAGGTTCACTCTACATCACTCACTGTTGTACCCCTGCCAGGTTCACTCTACATCACTCACTGTTGTACCCCTGCCAGGTTCACTCTACATCACTCACTGCTATGTTCCTGCCAGGTTCACTCTACATCACTCACTGCTGTGTTCCTGCCAGGTTCACTCTACATCACTCACTGTTGTACCCCTGCCAGGTTCACTCTACATCACTCACTGCTGTGTTCCTGCCAGGTTCACTCTACATCACTCACTGTTGTACCCCTGCCAGGTTCACTCTACATCACTCACTGCTATGTTCCTGCCAGGTTCACTCTACATCACTCACTGCTGTGTTCCTGCCAGGTTCACTCTACATCACTCACTGTTGTACCCCTGCCAGGTTCACTCTACATCACTCACTGCTATGTTCCTGCCAGGTTCACTCTACATCACTCACTGCTGTGTTCCTGCCAGGTTCACTCTACATCACTCACTGTTGTACCCCTGCCAGGTTCACTCTACATCACTCACTGCTGTGTTCCTGCCAGGTTCACTCTAAAATCATCACTGCTGTGTTCCCGCCAGGGTTCACTCTACATTTACTCACTGTTGTACCCCTGCCAGGTTCACTCTACATCACTCACTGTTGTACCCCTGCCAGGTTCACTCTACATCACTCACTAGGGTTTTACCCCTGCCAGGTTCACTCTACATCACTCACTGTTGTACCCTGCCAGGTTTCACTCTACATCACTCACTGTTGTACCCCTGCCAGGTTCACTCTACATCACTCACTGTTGTACCCCTGCCAGGTTCACTCTACATCACTCACTGTTGTACCCCTGCCAGGTTCACTCTACATCACTCCTGTTGTAAACCCTGCCAGGTTCACTCTACATCACTCAATGTTACTACCCCTGCCAGGTTCACTCTACATCACTCACTGTTGTACCCCTGCCAGGTTCACTCTACATCACTCACTGTTCTACCCCTGCCAGGTTCGCTCTACATCACTCACTGCTGTGTCCCTGCCAGGTTCACTCTACATCACTCACTGCTATGTTCCTGCCAGGTTCACTCTACATCACTCACTGCTGTGTCCCTGCCAGGTTCGCTCTACATCACTCACTGCTGTGTCCCTGCCAGGTTCACTCTACATCACTCACTGTTGTACCCCTGCCAGGTTCACTCTACGTCACTCACTGTTGTACCCCTGCCAGGTTCGCTCTACATCACTCACTGTTGTACCCCTGCCAGGTTCACTCTACATCACTCACTGCTGTGTCCCTGCCCGGTTCGCTCTACATCACTCACTGTTGTACCCCTGCCAGGTTCACTCTGCATCACTCACTGTTGTACTCCTGCCAGGTTCACTCTACATCACTCACTGTTGTACCCCTGCCAGGTTCACTCTACATCACTCACTGTTGTACCCCTGCAGTTCACTCTACATCATCACTGTTCTACCCCTTTCCAGGGTTTGCTCTACATCACTCACTGCTGTGTCCCTGCCAGGTTCACTCTACATTACTCACTGCTGTGTTCCTGCCAGGTTCACTCTACATCACTCACTGTTGTACCCCTGCCAGGTTCACTCTACATCACTCACTGCTGTGTTCCTGCCAGGTTCATCTACATCCCCTCCTGATGTGTTCCTGCCAGGTTCACTCTACATCACTCACTGCTGTGTCCCTGCCAGGTTCACTCTACATTACTCACTGCTGTGTTCCTGCCAGGTTCACTCTACATCACTCACTGATGTGTTCCTGCCAGGTTCACTCTACATTACTCACTGTTGTACCCCTGCCAGGTTCACTCTACATCACTCACTGCTATGTTCCTGCCAGGTTCACTCTACATCACTCACTGCTGTGTTCCTGCCAGGTTCATTCTACATCACTCACTACTGTGTCCCTGCCTGGTTCACTTTACATTACTCACTGCTGTGTTCCTGCCAGGTTCACTCTACATCACTCATTGCTGTGTCCCTGCCAGGTTCACTCTACATCATTCACTGTTGTACCCCTGCCAGGTTCACTCTACATCACTCACTGCTGTGTTCCTGCCAGGTTCACTCTACATCACTCACTGTTGTACTCCTGCCAGGTTCACTCTACATCACTCACTGTTGTACTCCTGCCAGGTTCACTCTACATCACTCACTGTTGTACTCCTGCCAGGTTCACTCTACATCACTCACTGTTGTACCCCTGCCAGGTTCACTCTACATCACTCACTACTGTGTCCCTGCCAGGTTCACTCTACATCACTCACTACTGTGTTCCTGCCAGGTTCACTCTACATCACTCACTGCTGTGTTCCTGCCAGGTTCACTCTACATCACTCACTGTTGTACTCCTGCCAGGTTCACTCTACATCACTCACTGTTGTACTCCTGCCAGGTTCACTCTACATCACTCACTGTTGTACTCCTGCCAGGTTCACTCTACATCACTCACTGTTGTACCCCTGCCAGGTTCACTCTACATCACTCACTACTGTGTCCCTGCCAGGTTCACTCTACATCACTCACTACTGTGTTCCTGCCAGGTTCACTCTACATCACTCACTGCTGTGTTCCTGCCCGTTTCACTCTACATCACTCACTGTTGTACCCCTGCCAGGTTCACTTTACATCACTCACTGTTGTACCCCTGCCCGGTCACTCTACATCCACTCACTGTTGTACCCCTGCCAGGTTCACTTTACATCACTCACTGTTGTACCCCTGCCAGGTTCACTCTACATCACTCACTGTTGTACCCCTGCCAGGTTCACTCTACATCACTCACTGTTGTACCCCTGCCAGGTTCACTTTACATCACTCACTGTTGTACCCCTGCCAGGTTCACTCTACATCACTCACTGTTGTACCCTGCCAGGGGTTTCCCCTACATCACTCACTGTTTTACCCCCGCCAGGTTCACTTTACATCATCACTGTTGTACCCCTGCAGGTTCACTCTGCATCACTCACTGCTGTGTCCCTGCCAGGTTCACTCTACATCACTCACTGCTGTGTCCCTGCCAGGTTCACTCTACATCACTCACTGTTGTACCCCTGCCAGGTTCACTCTACATCACTCACTGTTGTACCCCTGCCAGGTTCACTCTGCATCACTCACTGCTGTGTCCCTGTCAGGTTCATTCTACATCACTCACTGCTGTGTCCCTGCCAGGTTCACTCTACATCACTCACTGCTGTGTTCCTGTCAGGTTCACTCTACATCACTTACTGTTGTACCCCTGCCAGGTTCACTCTACATCACTCACTGCTGTGTCCCTGCCAGGTTCACTCTACATCACTCACTGTTGTACCCCTGCCAGGTTCACTCTACATCACTCACTGCTGTGTCCCTGCCAGGTTCACTCTACATCACTCACTGTTGTACCCCTGCCAGGTTCACTCTACATCACTCACTGCTGTGTCCCTGCCAGGTTCACTCTACATCACTCACTGCTGTGTTCCTGCCAGGTTCACTCTACATCACTCACTGCTGTGTCCCTGCCAGGTTCACTCTACATCACTCACTGCTGTGTTCCTGCCAGGTTCACTCTACATCACTCACTGCTGTGTTCCTGCCAGGTTCACTCTACATCACTCATTACTGTGTTCCTGCCAGGTTCACTCTACATCACTCATTACTGTGTTCCTGCCAGGTTCACTCTACATCACTCACTGCTGTGTCCCTGCCAGGTTCACTCTACATCACTCACTGCTATGTTCCTGCCAGGTTCACTCTACATCACTCACTGCTGTGTCCCTTCCAGGTTCACTCTACATCACTCACTGTTGTACCCTGCCCGGTTCACTCTAATCACTCACTGTTGTACCCTGCCAGGTTTTACTTACATCACTCACTGCTGTGTCCCTGCCAGGTTCACTCTACATCACTCACTGCTGTGTCCCTGCCAGATTCACTCTACATCAGTCACTGTTGTACCCCTGCCAGGTTCACTCTACATCACTCACTGTTGTACCCCTGCCAGGTTCACCTAACATTCACTCACTGCTGTGTTCCTGCCAGGTTCACTCTACATCACTCACTACTGTGTTCCTGCCAGATTCACTCTACATCACTCACTGCTGTGTTCCTGCCAGGTTCACTCTACATCACTCACTGCTGTGTTCCTGCCAGGTTCACTCTACATCACTCACTGCTGTGTTCCTGCCAGGTTCACTCTACATCACTCACTACTGTGTCCCTGCCAGGTTCACTCTACATCACTCACTGTTGTACCCCTGCCAGGTTCACTCTACATCACTCACTGCTGTGTTCCTGCCAGGTTCACTCTACATCACTCACTGCTGTGTTCCTGCCAGGTTCACTCTACATCACTCACTACTGTGTTCTTGCCCGGTTCACTCTACATCACTCACTGCTGTGTTCCTGCCAGGTTCACTCTACATCACTCACTGCTGTGTTCTTGCCCGGTTCACTCTACATCACTCACTGTTGTACCCCTGCCAGGTTCACTCTACGTCACTCACTGTTGTACCCCTGCCAGGTTCACTCTACATCACTCACTGCTGTGTTCCTGCCAGGTTCACTCTACATCACTCACTGTTGTACCCCTGCCAGGTTCACTCTACATCACTCACTGTTGTACCCCTGCCAGGTTCACTCTACATCACTCACTGTTGTACCCCTGCCAGGTTCACTCTACATCACTCACTGTTGTACCCCTGCCAGGTTCACTCTACGTCACTCACTGTTGTACCCCTGCCAGGTTCACTCTACATCACTCACTGTTGTACCCCTGCCAGGTTCACTCTACGTCACTCACTGTTGTACCCCTGCCAGGTTCACTCTACATCACTCACTGTTGTACCCCTGCCAGGTTCACTCTACGTCACTCACTGTTGTACCCCTGCCAGGTTCACTCTACATCACTCACTGTTGTACCCCTGCCAAGTTCACTCTACATCACTCACTGTTGTACCCCTGCCAGGTTCACTCTACGTCACTCACTGTTGTACCCCTGCCAGGTTCACTCTACGTCACTCACTATTGTGTTCCTGCCAGGTTCACTTTACGTTTTCACTCTGCAATGTTCATCACTTATTTGAGTGTACATGAAGTCTTACGTTTATGCGCTGGGAATCGCTACTTCGGTGTGCATCACTCAGCAGCAGCAGCAGTAGTAGAGGCTAGATCGTCCGCTAATCACGGCACGCTCTGGAACAGTCAGGTTCTTGGTAACTCCTTACTGTTTCAAATAAAGGACCCATGATATATGAAATATATATATGAAATTGGGTCCATTGGTTTGAAACACCCTGTATATTTTATATAGATATCATAAAACTCTTCCTGGTAAAGGATTCTTGAGAATGCTAATAGTTGTATTTATAACTTTATACAGAGTGTGAGGATTTTTTTGATGATGTTTCCCGCGTAGTTGTGATATACTGTGTGCTGAAGGTGGTAAAGATGTGGACATACACTAATGAGGACTCCAGTTCGATCCCCAGGTACTTTTTATACAATATTATTTTCACGTCATAAACTAGTAAGACTCGTTTATTAACACAAATAAGGCTATAAGAATCAAGGAGTACTGGAGTAGTCCTGGTATATGCTAGGTAGGTCCTTCTCACACCCTTCCCTTCTCTGTAGCTTGACTGAAGAAGTCTCCTGAGCAGACGAAAAGTTTCATTAACAATGATACCAAACTGTTGCAAACATGTCTTGTTCATCTACTAGTCTCTATTGTATACCATTAATATAAAATATAATGAAACCCTACCCTACCCATCCCAACCCCCCCCAACCCAACCCTACCCTAAACCCCAAACCCCAAACCCTACCCAACCCAACCTACCCAACCCAACCCTACCCAACCCAACCCTACCCAACCCAACCCTACCCAACCCAACCCTACCCAACCCAACCCTACCCAACTCAACCCTACCCTACCCAACCACACCCTACCCAACCCAACCCCACCCATTTATAAAGTCACACTTGTAAATGGTCCAAGTCGGACCGAAACGTCGTCGTAAGCTCCTCTCTTTTATGTGCGGGTTATTTGTGTATTGTTCCAGTCACGATATTGTGCCTTTTTGTTATTTAATTCATATATTTGTCAACCAATTTTTAAAGTTATTTGTAGTGTGCGACGAGTTTGTGAGAACTTCACCGCTGGGAACACAAACCTCAACACTGTAGCAATATTTGTCAGCTGTAAGTACGGTGACCAGTCAACCAGTGATGTTATACAACCCTACACTGTCTAGTGACCAGTCAACCAGTGATGTTATACAACCCTACACTGTCTAGTGACCAGTCAACCAGTGATGTTATACAACCCTACACTGTTAGTGACCAATCAACTAGTGATGTTATACAACCCTACACTGTCTAGTGACCAGTCAACCAGTGATGTTATACAACCCTAAATAGTGTAGTGACCATCAGATGTGTTGTAGTCTGACCTCTCAGGTGAGTGTTGCGATGATTTAATTTCCTTGTTAAAATAATCGTTCCAGCCACTTAGACGATAGGCTTCAAACCTAGCAAAATAGTTGAAGGTTTTTCTTCTTCGCTGCTTTAGAAGCTTCAATAAACTACGCTCTTAAAGGTTGACCAACTGACGGGAAATGTCGTCATATCTATATTGAAACATTTTGTGGAGTCTGATGCTTCCTCTGTATCTCTCCACAACTGACACTTATGTACTTATTTTATTATTGTTATTATTATTATTATTATTATTATCATTATCATTATTATTGTTATTATTATTATTATTATTATTTATTTACTTAATTATTCATTTATTTATTTACTATCATTGTTCTGTTAAGGTCAAAGGTTGAGACAAAAGATTGCTAAGTATTCTAAATCTTCGATTTCCACTAAAAGATTTCAGTCTGCGACACAACTCTGTACGAAATATTTATGGAGCATCAAATCTCTTTTTATATTATGGTTGTTAAGCATCATGTGCGAGCGCTGGCACGCACACGCGGTTTAAATTAAGTAAAGCACTTGTCCACAACACTGTACATTGCTAATGACTTAAGTGATAAAAGTATTTGCTTGTGTTCATAAGATTTACATACAAGATTTATCAACAGGAAAAATTCATGCCAGTCTTCCATAAGCTGTTAACTGATGGAGTGTTGTGTGCGGGAGAAAGTGTTAGTACTGGTGGCTGTTTGTTGTGGGAGAAGTGAGGACGTTGGGACACCACCAGGTGCGACAACAGGTGGGGTGACGGTGGGTGAGCGACATTGGGCACAGGGTGGTGACGGTGGGTGAGCTGACAGTTGGGACAACAGGTGGTGGTGACGGTGGGTGAGCTGACAGTTGGGACAACAGGTGGTGGTGACGGTGGGTGAGCTGACAGTTGGGCAAGGAATGAGGGTAAACTGCAGTGGGGAACAAGGTGATGGGTAAACTGCAGGTTGGGACAACGTGATGATGGGTGAAACTGCCAGGTGGTGGACAACAGTATGAGGTAAACTGCAGGTGGGACAACGGTGAGTGGGTAAACTGCCAGGGGACACAGGTATGAGTGGGTAACTGCCAGTTGGGACAACGTGGTGGTGAGGTGGGTAGCGCAGTTGGGACAACAGGTGATGATGGGTGAAACTGCAGATGGGACAACAGTGAGATGGGTAAACTGCCAGGTGGGACAACAGGTAATAATGGGTAAACTGCCAGGTGAGACAACAGGTGATGATGGGTAAACTGCCAGGTGGGACAACAGGTGATGATGGGTAAACTGCCAGATGGGACAACAGGTGATGATGGGTAAACTGCCAGGTGGGACAACAGGTGATGATGGGTAAACTGCCAGGTGGGACAACAGGTGATGATGGGTAAACTGCCAGGTGGGACAACAGGTGATGATGGGTAAACTGCCAGGTGGGACAACAGGGATGATGGGTAAATGCGCCAGTGGGACAACAGGTAATGGGTAAACTGCCAGGTGGGACAACAGGTGATGATGGGTAAACTGCCATGGGACAAAGTGTGGGTAAACGCCAGTGGCACAGGTAATGGGTAAACTGCCAGGTGACAACAGGTGATGGGAAACTGCCAGGTGGGACAACAGGTGATGATGGGTAAATGCAGGTGGGATAACAGTGTGAGGGTAACAACGGTGGGACAACAGGCTGATGAGGGTAAACTGCCAGATGGGACAACAGGTGAGTAATGCAGGTGGGACAACAGTGTGATGGTGGACAACAGGTAATAAGGGTAAATGATGGTAAACCAGGTGATGATAAACTGTCATGGTGAAACAGGTGATGGGTAAACTGCCAGATGGGTAAACATGCAGGTGGGTAACAGGGTGGGTGGTGAAAGGTGATGGGTAACACTGCCAGGTGAGGACAACGTTGATGAGGGGGGTGAGCAGGGGGACAACAGGTGATAGGGTAAATTTCCTAGGTTGGAACATGTGATGATGGTAAACTGCCAGGTGGGAACAGGTAATGATGGTAAACTCCAGGTGGGACACAATTTGATTGATTGGAAACTGCCGGGTGGAACAGGTTGATGGTCAACCACATGCAAGTGGGTATTAGATATTTTGTTAACTCACAGTGGACTTTCTAGTTGTTGGTGGTGGTTTAATGAAGGTGAGCTGTGACATCAGTTAGGAGAGGTGATTGAGGAGCGAGGTGAGGGGTAATACTGATACCCAGTTTTTCTTCCTATTACACTGGATCTCTCTTGTTCTTAGTTGTCTTTGTATCCTGACTTCATCATTTTCATTATTTGCATTACTTGGGTCTGGTATGTACTGTTTTACTAACCACTAATTTACATCTTGGGTTATCTAGATATTTTTTTTTAATCCTCAACTTGTTGACTTTCCTCATTATCCTAGTTGTTAATATATTCAGACAATTAATAACAGGTATACAACGAGGTTGAGACCTTTTGATTATGTTTCACTCATTCTGACACTTCTCAAACCTTGTGTTCTTGGTTCCTTAGATTTTTCTCTTTAACTTCATGTTGTATCATTCATGTTCGAAGGTGTTCGAGTATCCTCCCGTTAAGGAAGGTCCTTATAAGTGAGGGTGACCTGATCCAGTCTATCTTCCTCTGTCTTTCATTCCATCTCTCATAAGTCTATTAACATTGTAAGAAATTGGCTTCTCTGATAAACTGTTTTGAAGATACTTGTTTTCCATGTCCTTGGAATGTTTTTTTTTTTGTAATTCCGATCTTGTTTCAGGATCTTATAGAGACATTTGTCGATAAAGATAGATGGTTAAGCTGATTGTTTGTAACTAAGTTTTTGTCTCATTGTGGGCTGACACTGTAGATATTCCCGGGTTAAAGGAAGGTCCCTTTAATTCCATGAGGGGCTCTTGATCCAGTTATTGAACTGCCTACTTTCCTGCTTCCATTTTGTCAGGAGCTGTGTGACCAGGGTTTCAGCCTTCACTCCAATGTTAGAGAACGACAATTGATAAATTACACATGTGCAATCCTTGGGATCTTTATTTGAGAAATTTATCACGACAGGGCTTCATCAGGTCGAACACAATAAGATGGTTTAAGGATGTAGGGTTTGAGTGGTCATTCTCAGTGGAGGACTGACACCTCAAATACTATTCCCAGGTTGGACTGTAATTCATTTTAATTTCACTACTCCCTTATTCTGGTTATGGCATTTCTTCCTGCATCCTTCTTTTTTGATATATGAGCTTTGTTCATTTGAAATCGTTCCTAACTAATATCTCTTTACATGTGCTTTATCACTGGGTTCATATGGTTCTCTTCCGTCTAGAAGGAAATAAACCATGGATACGGGTGGAGTTGACACCATGGCAGGTAGTCTAGCGAATCGTGAATTTGTTGTATCTGTTACTATTTTCGTGATGGAGTTTACGGAGTAACGTGTGTTTTATGTTCATGTTGGAAATTGTCAGTAAGTCCTTTAATGACTGGCTGCGCTTTTTCTATGAAATATTTTTCTCGAATTTCTGTTTGCTTTCATTTATTCTGAAGCCTTTGTTGTGTTGTTTCTCTTCCACTTTCCTGTCTGTTGGTCAGGGTTACCTGTTTCATCTTCCTTCTCTGACAGGGATAGACTCTTTCTTAATACAAAAACTTACTATTAAGCAATACTGAAGACAGACACACGTGCAGAATAAGCTTTTATCCTGATAACTTTTCACTCTGTATGGAGCTTTTTCGAGTCAATGACTTGATAAAGCTTTACATAGATGGAAACGTAGTCAGTAAAAGCTTTCACTGAACCTGGTTCTTTTCTTCGAAATCATGAAATTTTCAGTGACCGAATTCGCTCGTTCTCAGCCTCGTAGCTACTGTGTTACTGAAGCTTTTTGGTGTCGACTAGTGTTCACCACTAGATCCTTTTTCTTGGGTGAGGTTAAAGCCTATCTTTTTTCCAGTCTGTACTCTGTGAATAAAGACACAATTGTAGTATAATGCGATCCTTTATTAACAACGTTTCGTCACACATTGGGCTTTATTAAGTCACAAACAGATCTACCTGGGGAGAGAGATGTGCATATATATAGTACCTTCATCCATCGTGTTAGTATTTTATACCACTTCTCTCCACCGTGCCAGACACAATATGAGCGGTGGGAGACCGGAGGTTATGCTGCAGCTCTATGCATCATTGATAGGGGCTCCCCTCACTTGCACTGCAGAGTTCAGTTCTGGTCTCCCTACTACAAACTAAATGTAGAAAAGGTGGAGACATACAGAGAAGGATGACAGAGTTGGTCCACTGAATAAGAGGTCTTTCATGTGAGGATGGATTGGGATTCCTGATGTTGCATTCTCTTGTGCGCCGTGGAATGAGGGGAGATATGACTGAAGTATATAAATGGGAGACAAAATACATAAGAGAAATATAAATTGAATACTCCAGGTATCCAACCAAGAAAGAACTCGAAATAATGGATTCATATTGGATAAGTTTAGATTTGGAAAGGATGTAGGTCAGCACTGGTACGGAAACAGTGGTTCATAAGTGAAACAATCTGCCAGATAAGGTCATTGAAGCTAAAATATTAGGAAGATTTTAAAATCTTGTGGAAGGTGCAACAAGATCTATGTAGAAGAAACATGGAGGAACCTTTCTACAGTAGTCCGAGAACACAAAAACTCATGCAACCGAGACGATACCAAAAAACATTTGTATCTTGCAGAGATCTGAAGAGGGACATCTCATGAACCGGAGCAAAGTAGAGCTGATGTATAAAGAATCCCTCATTGATGGGCACCATTGTATTGAAGCCTCCTTAATTGCTACTACCAACGCCATAGAACAAAAGTCTAGCAAGTATACCATCTCATCTATGGATACTACTCCACACTGATTCTTTGCTGCCACGTGACATGGCTATTAGACAACCTGGCACCTTTATCTGATCTTCACCATTGACCTGTTTTGTCTTAATATATATTAATATATATATATATATATATATATATATATATTATATATATATATATTATATATATATTATATATATATATATATATTATATATATATATATATATATATATATAAAACGTCAGAGGCCCAACGTTGTTTAACTGCCTCCCAGCATACATAAGGGGAATTACCAATAGACCCCTGGCTGTCTTCAAGAAGGCGCTAGAGAGACAGGGCTGAGGTTCGTACGTCGGTTTGCGTGCGGCCAGTGGTAACAGCCTGGTTGATCAGACCCTGATCCAGCTGGAGGCCTGGTCACAGGCCGGACCGCGGGGGCGTTAACCCCCGAAACCCTCTACAAATATACTGTGTTCTCTCGTTGTCTTGTATATTTTGGAAGGTTTGGATCTGAGCAGGATCTGACTAGTTTAAGCTAGTAGGCCTCCTGCAGTGTTCCACCTTGAAATTTCTATTAATGAATTCCAGTTGAAAAATGAGACACCTGTGGGTTATTGTTGAGAATTGACAGGTGTTCATTACGCTTTATTCATCTAGAAATCTTTAATGAGGAAATGTTTCGTCAGCCAGTTCAGTCTACTGGACTGATGAAGTCACTGGCTGGGGGAAGCGCTTACATAATAAAGATTCCAAAATGTTGCACAATTATCTCAGTCTTCAATATATCAGTTTTATAAACAATTTATATCTCATGAATTCCAGTCACGACTCGTCTGACAACCTCTGTAGTTTATTCAAACCTTATTAATTCTCTCTGTCCCTTCAAGCTTTTATTCTCTTCTTTACTATCACACCATCTACGAGTAACAGGTGTTATTCACTTATCCCAGAAACAGTACAGGTCCTAGTACTGATCCTTGAGGAACCCCACTAGTTCCACTTGTCCATCCTGATGTTTCTTCCCAGATCATTGCTCTGTCTCCCTCCTACTTGTCTCTTCCCGAGGTTGCAGCCTCCTCGGCTTGCTCCTAGATCAGGCCTCCTGGTTACTGGCCTGATCGATCAGGGTGTTGGTGGCCACCGCACGCAGTCCAACGGTTGATCAACCCTGCTGATCAGGACACTCTTTGATCTTTGATCCACTGTACTTCTTGTTATCCTTGTCTGCTTCTCTGTTTTTGGCTTGGGCGCTTGTGCCGTGTGTGTGTGTGTGTGTGTGTGTGTGTGTGTGTGTGTGTGTGATGGGGAGGGGGAGGGGGTTAGCGACCTTCCTGGTGGAGTTAAAGGTGCACCCTCACACCGACCGGGTCCTGTTTGAGCACTAGTGCGTGACGCCTCCCCTCCCCCCTGCCTCCTTCCTTACCTCAGCTCACTTTCTCCTTCCCCTTCCTTTTCCCTCCCCTTCCCTTCCCTTACTGTCTTTCTCCTTCATCTCACTAACATTCCTGCTCCATCCTCCTCTGAAGGAGGGAAGAGGGGACTGTAGGTGGTAAGTCACTTCCAATCCCCTTCTTCGGTTACATCTTTCCATCCCGATCCCTTCCCATCCTTCTCTACCTCCCAGGCCATACCTCCTTATCCCTCACCTCCCCATCCCACACCTCCCCATCCCCCAACTCCTCCTCATCCCTCACTTGCAACAGCCGTCCGCTGCGTCCATCATGAGGGTGTGGACTCAGTTCCTTGAGAAAAGTCAGGGTTGACGCGGGGAGGAGGGGGGAAGGAGATGACTATAAGGATAAGATAAGATAAGGAGTAGAAAGTTGGAAGGGCTTTGATATAGGGTAGTTACCGCTTTCGCAAACTGGTTAAGTTGATAGTTTTCTCAAAATTCCCGGTACATGTTTCTTCTAGATAAGACTGGAGGATTGATCAGCAGATGCGGGATCATTCGTGCCCCAGCATCAACACCTGAAATACAGAGACGGACCCTGGCTATGGTCTTCCCACCTGGGAACAAATACCTCTGCTGCCAGAAACGGCAAAAATCTGTAACCTAAAGGAAAAATTAATAATTATTAATTCCTAATTTATCTCAGACTGCGAAGAACATGATCACTAAGACATTAACAATTTTATTGATATATTACCCATACAGAGTTTTCATATCAAGTAGCTAAATATCTTAATAACAGTAACATCCTAAATAGTTACCGATTAGGAGTCAGGGAATATTACTCAAGCGATATCTTCTTAATCTCGCGGTTTACTTAAGAACTCAAATGTCGTTAGGGAATCTCACAGGTAGTGTGGCTCTAAAGTTACGAAAGGGATTTGATACAGTCAACAATAACACATTTTGTAAGAAAGTACAAGCCATCAGCATAATCTCTGTAGACAGTTTTAAGACTTACCTGAGAGACAGGAAACAAGTTGTAGTGTTCCCCCAAGGAAATATTCTGGGTCCACTACTACTTCTCTTATGTAAATGACATGCCTGTAAGTGTTAAGTGTAAACTTCTGTTGTGGGCAGTTGATAGTACTGTGCTAGTCTCAGGTGAAGATCTACAGGATATACCTAATATAATGTTGCTGGAGCTAGGATCCTGCAGCCACTGGTTAGTAGATAACAAACTATATTCAGTTGATTTTTTTTATTTTAATGTTCGTGCAAATTCATTTTGTTCATTTATTTTATTGCAATTCATTCTCATGTATTTGATTGACTCAGTTTATGTTGTTTTTATTGTTAATAACCATAGTGTATTTTTACTGTATCTAAGAGTTAGGCTAACATGTATTACAAGGAACCCAGTGGAAAAATAGATGATGCTGAGACGTTAATCTCACTGGTACTCTGCATGAAGAGCTTCTACTGGCTGCTTCTGCTCTTCTGGTTGTTCAGGCGTCCGGATATTTCAATGAGCTAAGGAGGAGGAGCATCTCCGGATGTTGATGCATGTGTTAAATATATTTAAGTTGAGAGAGTTAGCTTCCACTTCCTTAGTGTTAGGTATGATGACTGCTGCCTGCTAGCCTCCCTTCCACACCACTCGCAGCAGCTCAAAACATTATCTAATATCTGCTAATTAATGTCACTCCTTTAAGATAACAGTCAGGTGTAGTAATCTCCATTTATTTTGGTTGTTCAGCTAATTATGATCTAAACCTTGGTGAAATCATAATTAGAAAGCTTAAATTCCCTGACGAAGTGTTGGTTTCTACATTTTAAGTTAAACTTAGGCCCCCCTGAATCAAGCAAGTTAGAAGAACTGTTACTCATAACCTTCTAAGATGAATCAACTCTCCAAGTATATTGTCTGGTCTGGTGAAAGTTATCTCACAACTAGCAACACTGACAGACTGCCAGACTCTCTCGCACCTCTGGCTGGTTAATATAACACATCTTTTTCTATATGTGTGTATTGTCGCTCTTATAAGTTAAGAGTGTTCTCATTTTCACTCCAAAATTCGATTAATTTTTAATTCTGTCCATGAACTCTTTAAATAGTGTAAATACTGTACAGACATTTTGCTTTCGAGAATACATATTAAACCAAAATATCTTATTGTGTGGGCTTTATTCCTCATGTCTTATTTGACTATGCCAAAAGCCAGTATTGAAGCTTCAGCTAGAGATTTTGAGCTTATGTAGGCAAATTTTCCATATAACGATTTGCATAGGAAATCTACGTATGATATCTACAGACGGGTTCAGGGCAGGTCGCTCCTGCCTCTCACAACTACTGGATCACTATGATATGGCCTTGGATGCACTGGAAGAAAATCAGAATGCAGATGTAATATACACAGACTTTGCACAAGCGTTTGACAAGTGCAATCATGGAGTAATAGCGCACAAAATACGTGCTAAAGGAATAACTGGCAAATTGGGGAGATGGATCTTCAACTTCCTAACCAATCGACCACAAAGAGTAGTGGTCAACAGAGTTAAATCGGAGGCTGCCATAGTGAAGAGCTCTGTTCCTCAAGGCACAGTACTCGCCCCCATCCTGTTCCTCATCCTCATATCAGACATAGACAGAGATGTAACCCACAGCACCGTATCATCCTTTGCAGACGATATTAGGATCTGTATGAGGCTGTCATCTACTGAGGACACGGTTAACCTCCAAGAAGATATAAACAAAGTTTTCCAGTGGGCAACGGAAAACAATGTGATGTGCAATGAGGACAAATTCCAACTACTCCGTTATGGAAAACTGGAGGGGATAGTAACTAGAACAGAGCGGAAAAATAATATAAGGGACCTGGGAGTAGTCACTCGCCAATGATGATCCTTTTCAAATCACTTGTTCTCTCTAGGCAGGAATACTGCTGTACATTAACATCTCCATTCAAAGCAGGTGAAATTGCAGATCTAGAGAGTGTACAGAGAACCTTTACTGCACGTATAAGTTCTGTCAAGCACCTTAACTACTGGGAACGCTTGGAAGCACTTGACTTGTACTCGTTGGAACGCAGGAGAGAGAGATATATCATAATCTACACTTGGAAAATCCTAGAAGGAATGGTCCCAAATCTGCACACAGAAATTACTCCCTACGAAAGTAAAAGACTGGGCAGACGATACAAGATACCCCCAATTAAAAGTAGGGGCGGCATTGGTACACTAAGAGAAAACACCGTAAGTGTCCGGGGCCCAAGACTGTTCAACAGCCTCCCACCAAGCATAAGGGGAATTGCCAATAGGCCCCTGGCTGCCTTCAAGAGAGAGCTGGACAGATACCTAAAGTCAGTGCCAGATCAGCCGGGCTGTGGTTCGTACGTTGGACTGCGTGAGGCCAGCAGAAACAATCTGGTTGATCAGGCCCTGATCCACCGGGAGGCCTGGTCGTGGACCGGGCCGCTGGGGCGTTGATCCCAGGAATAACCTCCAGGTAGACTCGAGGTAGGTAGACGGTAGCTCAGTAGTCGAGCCTTCAGCTCATAGCTAAAAGGACTAAATTCTATCCTGTGTTGCTCTAGAAGAACTTTATCAGGTCAAAACTTGATGAGGTGGATCAAATTGTAACTTAATAAAGCTCTTGTTGAGGGAAGAAGCTTGAAAATGTCCAAAGATCTGCAAGCATTCTAGTACCAGAATTGAGAGGAATGCACAGTAAGAGAAACTGAACCTGGGGAACTAGGCGTAGAGAGGGTCAACGGGAGATATGATTACGACATATGTGGCATGCAAAGAGTATGTAACCTTTACTCGGCGCATGTACACACCCTCATTTACAGGCTATCTCCCCCAACCAGTGAACCAGGTAACTGAGGGTTGAAGATGGGGTCCCGTCGTTCAACCAGTAACCAGGTTCCAGCCAATAAGAAGATGGTTTTGGCAATCGCAGAGGTTATGTGGGTACCACTCTCCTGTCTGCCCTTGTCATTCCCATTCTAGAGCTGGTTGAAGCACGGTCTGCTCTCTAGTGGCTTCTATTCAGCCTTGCTTACCGTGGAGTGCACTAATACCTATCACTGTACATAGTGTATATAGTGTACATACTGCTGTTCTAAATTGGTGAAGGATAATATAAGTCAAAACTTTTCTGCTGTGTTTATTTTGCTCCCTTTACACCCAGGATAACAGGCCATTTGGAATCCTGGGTTGTAATAACATACAAACTTTTAAGAGGAACCGATAGTGTAAACAGGGACAGACTTTGAATTAAGAGGACCAGAATCAAGCAGACATAGATGGAAACTGAAGACACAGATGAACCACAGGGATATAAGGGAGTATTTCCTTAGTCGCAGGGTAGATGAATAGTGGAATGACTTGGATGAGGCATTGGTGGAGACAACTCAATACGCAGCTTCGAGAGTAGACCTGATAACGTACAAGAGGTCAAAAATCATTGATAGTGTACGGTCTAGAAGGTGGAGCCAGGAACTGTGTATCGATCCCGATAATACAACTCAGTGAGTACAACTAGACGAGTGCGTACACACACGCACGCACACACACACACACGCACGCACACACACACACACACACACACACACACACACACACACACACACACACATACACACACATACACACACATACACACACACACACACACACACACACAACACACACACACACACACACACACACACACACACACACACACACACACACACACACACACACACACACACACAGAAACCTTCTGGAGTTTTATGACAAGGTAACAGAAGCAAGACACGAGAGAGAGGGGTGGGTTGATTGTATTTTCCTGAACTGTAGGAAGGCCTTCCACACAGTTCCTCACAAGAGATTAGTGCAGAAACTGGAGGATCAGGCGCGTATAACAGGAAGGGCACTGCAATGGATCAGAGAATACCTGACAGGGAGGCAACAGCGAGTCATGGTACATGATGAGGTATCACAGTGGGCGCCTGTGACGAGCGGGGTCCCACAGGGGTCAGTTCTAGGACCAGTGCTATTTTTGATATATGTGAATGACATGATGAAAGGGATAGACTCTGAAGTGTCCCTGTTCGCAGATGATGTAAAGTTAATGAGAAGAATTAAATCAGATGAGGATCAGGCAGGACTACAATGACCCCTGGACAGGCTGGACACCTGGTCCAGCAAATGGCTTCTCGAATTCAACCCTGCCAAATGCAAAGTATTGAAGATAAGGAAGGGCAAAGAAGATCGCAGACGGAGTATAGGCTAGGAGGACAAAGACTGCAAAACTCGCTCAGGGAGAAAGATCTTGGGGTGAGTATAACACCGAGCACGTCTCCGGAATCACACATCAACCAGATAACTGCTGCAGCATATGGGCGCCTGGGAAACCTAAGAATAGCGTTCCGATACCTTAGTGGGGAATCATTCAAGACACTGTACACCGTGTACACCAGGCCCATACTGGAGTATGCAGCACCAGTTTGGAACTCACACCTGGTCAAGTACGTCAAGACATTAGAGAAAGTGCAAAGGTTTGCGACAAGGTTATTTCCAGAGCTCTGGGGAATATCCTACGAAGAAAGGTTAACGGCATACAAAATACTACGTGGAATAGACAAGGTGGACAGAGAGAGGATGTTCCAGAGATGGGACACAGAAACAAGGGGTCACAATTGGAAGCTGAAGACTCAGATAAGTCAAAAGGATGTTAGGAAGTATTTTTCAGTCATAGGGTAGTCAGGCAATGGAATAGTCTAGCAAGTGATGTAGCGGAGGCAGAAACCATACATAGCTTTTAGACGAGGTATGATAAAGCTCATGGAGCAAGGAGAGAGAGGACCTAGTAGCGTTCAGTGAAGAGGCGGAGCCAGGAGCTGAGTCTCGACCCCTGCAACCACAATTAGGTGAGTACACACACACACACACACACACACACACACACACACACACACACACACACACACACACACACACACACACACACACAAACACACAGAGGACAGTAGAGACACACCAAGCCACATTAACAACTAATGCAGTTATGTTTCAGACAATGGCGGACATTGTCCCTTGACTTTCAGCCTATTGTTACTGACGTTGATGGTTATGCTTGACACAACTGTAACACTGTCCAGTAAAATATTGTGTAGTTTGACTGATCCTCTAGTTATATTTATATTGATGTAAGCTTGAAATTGGTTTTTAAGAGTTATATTGATTTACAGGCTGGTGGAGTGCGGCCAATAGGCTGTTGTTGTGTACCATCAGAGTATACAGTCATTATTGGGCATAAGATTACCTACTAAATATGAAATTGTTTCTAGAACTGCTGTTCTGAGGATCTTTATACGTCCAGTGTTGTTAGTGTTGACCGTGTACATATCAGTGTAACAAACGCGTGGAAATGAGACTGTCAAATCAAGATTGATGGACTGTTTACATCGACTCCAGGCTGAGGGACTAATTGCCTTAAACTCTTGAACATTAAAATGGTATAAACTCTTGATCTTCACCATTCTGCTTCTTACTGGACTGATGAAGCCACTGTGTAGCGAAACGTTTCTACGATAAAGATACTCCAGTGTTGTACATGTGTCTAACTTATCAGCTTGTCGGTTTTCTGATCTATTTATCTAAAGTAATACTTGTACTTGTCCTTCAAATGAGTAGCACAATGTTGTTAGTGCAGGTACTAGTTAAGATAAGATTTCGTTCGGATTTTTAAACCCGGAGGGTTAGCCACCCAGGAAAGTCAGTGCGTCATCGAGAACTGTTTAACTTATTTCCATTGTGGTCCTCAATCTTGTCCCCCAGTCGACTAACACCCAGGTACCTATTTGCTGCTAGGTGAACAGGACAATAAGTGCAAGGAAACGTGTCGAAATGTCTCCACCCGCCGGGAATCGAACCCGGGTCCTCCGTTTGTGAAGCGGGAGCTTTGGCCACCAGGCCACCCATGACCAGGAAAGAATGAGGCCATTAGGCGAGGGCTTACTGCCCAAAAGAGGTAGTCTCGAGTGTAATTAATGAGACGTAGGATAAAATGAAATATGACACATATTTCGGAAAAATCTCTAGCGCCATAAATCATTGTTCTTGCTGGCAGCCACGGGGACCACAGTGAATGATGGCATGGAAGACGGTGTATACAGGCCGGGGTGCTACCAACCCGACTCCAACTAAAACATAAGTGCACAGTTATGCTTCTATGACCGCGGTAAAACAAAACAAAACAAAAAAGCACACAATATATCACTGTGTGTGTGTGTGTGTGTGTGTGTGTGTGTGTGTGTGTGTGCACTTGCCTATTTGTGGTTGCAGGGGTCGAATCATAGCTCCTGGCCCCGCCTCTTACCTGATCTCTACTGGGTTCTCTCTCTCCCTGCTCCATGAGCTTTATCAACCTTCCTCTTAAAACTATGTATGGTTCCTGCCTCCAGTACGTCAATTGCCAGACTATTCCACTTTCTGACACCTCTATGACTAAAGGAATACTTCCTAACATCCCTTTGACTCATCTGAGTCTTCAGCTTCCAATTATGACCCTTGTTTCTGTGTTCCATCTCTGGAACATCCAGCCTCTGTCCACCTTGCCAATTCTTCGCAGTATTTTGTATGTCGTTATCATGTCTTCCCTAACCCTCCTGTCCTCCAGTGTCGCCAGGCCGATTTCCCTTAATTAACCTTTCTTCGTAGAACATTCCCTTTAGCTCTGGAACTAGTCTTATTGCAAACCTTTGCAGTTTCTTTAATTTCTTGACGGTTGTCTGTGTTCACCCATCGGTAAAATGGGTATCTGGGAGTTAGTCGACTGGTGTGGGTCGCATCCTGGGACAAAACTGACCTAATTTTCCCGAAATGCTCTGCATAACAAGGGGCTTTCTATATAGTAGTATGTCACTGATGTCAGCTAGGCCTGTATACCTTGTAAATGTACTTGTAGTAAATAAAGAAATTATTAAGTGCATGCAATAAAGCGAACAGAATCCTTGGCTTCATATCAAGTAGCATAAATAATAGAAGTCCTCAGGATGTTCTTCAACTCTATATATCCTTGGTTAGGCCTCATTTAGACTATGCTGCACAGTTCTGGTCACCGTATTACAGAATGGATATAATACTCTGGAAAACGTACAGAGGAGGGCGACAAAGTTGATCCCATGTATCAGAAATCTTCCCCATGAGGATAGACTGAGGCCCTGAATCTGCACTCTCTAGAAAGGCGTAGAATTAGGGGGGATATGATCGTGTATAAATGGAAAACAGGAATAAATAAAAGGGATGTAAATAGCGTGCTAAAAATATCTAGCCTATACAGGACTCGTAGCAATGATTTTAAGGTGGAAAAATTCAGGTTCAGGAAGGATGTAGGAAAGCACTGGTTTAGTAATAGAGTTGTGGATGAGTGGAACAAACTCCCGAGTACCGTCATAGAAGCTAAGTCAATGTGACCTGACCTAACTAGGTTGAGTGCATTGGCTTAAGCCGGTAGGAGACTTGGACCTGCCTCGCATGGGCCAGTAGGCCTTCTGCAGTGTTCCTTCGTTCTTATGTTCTTATGTTCTTATGAATGTGACCTGACCTGATCTGACTAGGTGGGTCATTGATTTAAGCGGGGAGGTGACTTGGAACTGCCTCGCATAGGCCAATAGGGCTGCTGCAGTGTTCTTTCTTCTGTGTATGTGTGTGTGTGTACTCACCTAATTGTAGTTTCAGAGGTCGAGACTCAGCTCTTGGCGTGTGTGTGTGTGTGTGTGTGTGTGTGTGTGTGTGTGTTCCTGAATTAGTGTCAAATGTGTAGGAGTCACACAGCCCCTGGGGATTGTGAGATAATCCAGTTTGATCCGAAAGGAAGAGTAGTTCCAATTTCTCGAATCAAAATTCAGCAGCATTAAGGCATCCCCTTACATTTAAAAGGGTTTGATAGCGTATGTCTGGCCAGGGATGACCCAAGCTCAGTAGTCAGATCATTCAGCTCACAAGTGTAAGAACACAGGTTCGACTTCTTGCATCTGCTGCTCCTGTCTATCTAGAAGGGAAAATAGACTTGAGTACTAGTAGAGTGTTGTGGGGCAGCCTAGGGTGATTATTGTCATGTTTACTATACTCCAGTGCTGCTCCTTTCACGATGTGCTGTTGAAAGACTCGTCATCTGAGGAACTAAAGCAACCCTACCATTCCTCGGGTCAAACCTGATTACATCCCATTCCCCAGTAGCTGTATACCCTTTGGGCTTAGTGCTTCCCTATAATAATAATAATAATAATAATAATAATAATAATAATAATAATAATAATAATAATAATAATAATAATAATAATAATACAAGTACATGTACAAGGTATACAGTCCTAAATAACAAAAAGGCACAATACCGTGACTGGAACGATACTTGACTTTGTCAATGGTCCAAGTCGGACCGAAACGTAGGCGTAAGCTTCTCTCTTTTATGTGCGGGTTATTTGTGTATACAGTCCTAGCTGACATCAATGACATACTACTATATAGAAAGCTGCTTGTTATGCTGAGCATTTCGAGCAAATTAGTTCAATTTTGTCCCAGGATGCGACCCACACCAGTCGACTAACATCCAGGCACCCATTTTACAGATGGGTGAACATAGACAACCGGTGTAAAGAATCACGTCCAGTGCTTCTACCCTCGTGGAAATAAATGGTATAAAATACCGACACAATGGAAATATAAACACAAATGCAGTATAATGTGATCCTTTATTGACTACGTTTCGCCCACACAGTGGGCTTTTTCAAGTCACAAACAGAACTACCTGGGGTGGAAGGAACGCGAGTATTTATAGTCCGGTTCAGAATGCTGAGGTCAGGTGAAGAATGCTGCATCTGATGATGTACCGAGTGGGGTTATAGAGTCTAAAAACTTGGGTAGCTTGAAAAGGAGATTGGATAAGTTTGTGAGCAGACCTTCTACAGTGTTCTTATGTGGGATAGCGATGAAGAAGTTTCTTGGCAAGGGGTTTCAGCTATGTTATAGAAGCCACTATTCTGGTTGAAGTTGTCGGATATAGAAATAATGTGATTCCAGGATTCTTCGGTATTGATGTTGTCTTCTGTGGGGATAAGTCTTGAGTTTCTGTAGTTTATCAAGTGGTTGTGTGAATTACGGTGTTGTACGCAGGCATTCCTTGTTCGTCAGACCTGCTTGCGTTTTGGGGTTTTTCTGAAATACGTGTTTGGAGGTCCCTTGATGTTTTCGCCCACGTATAACTTGTTGCAGTCATTAAAAGGGGTTTTATGTATCCCCCTGCAGAGGATGGAGGCTTGTCCCTGTCTACTACTGGTGATGTCCTTGATGGTCGTGGTTGTGGAGGTAGATACTTGGAAAGATGTTTTGGCAAAGATGTTGGAAACATGTTTGGCAAAGGAGTTTTGGGGGGAAGGGGCTATGTACCTTCTCGGCAGTGTCTTCTCTGGGTGTGTTGAAGATGTTTAATGCCCGCCGTCTGCAAATCTCTGATGAAGTGATGAGGATAGTGGAGTTTAGAAAAATTTGTTCAATTATAGTGCATTCTTCTCAAGGAACTCGTTGCTGCAGATTCTGAGTGCACGAAGGAAGAAGCCTATAAATACCCACGACACCAAAAACCCAAAAGTGGTGTAATTATAGGCTTCTTCCTTCGTGCACTCAGAATCTGCAGCAACGAGTTCCTTGAGGAAGAATGCACTATAATTGAACAAATATTTTCTAACTCCCCCTATCCTCGTCACTTCATCAGAGACTGCAGACGGGGCATTAAACATCTTCAACACACCCAGAGAAGACACTGCCCGAGAAGAGATACATATTTCCTTCCCCCCAACTCCATTGCCAAACTTTTTTTCCCAAAAATCTTTGCCAAAACCCATTTTCCAAGTATTACTCCAAACCACGACCACAAGGACTAACCCAGTAGTGACAGGACAAGCCTCCACCCTCTGCAGGGGACCTAACCCCTTGAAGGGGACTGCAAAAGTTTACGGGGCGAAACTCAAGGGCCCCCCAAAACGTTTTCAGAACACCAATCAAAAAGCAGGTCTGCGACACAAGGAATCCCTGCGTACAACCCCGAATTCCCAAAACCCCTTGATAAACTACAGAAATAAAGCTTATCGCCCGAAGCAAATAATACCGAAGAACCCCTGGAATCCAAACTTATTTATATCGAAACTTAAAACCCGAATATGGTTTAAAAAATACTGAACCACTTGCCAAGAAAACTTTTTATCGCTATCCCACATAAGAAAACGTTAGAAGGTTGTCACAAACTTACCCAATTCCTTTTAAAGTACCCAAGTTTTTAGATCTAAAACCCCCATCGGTACATATCAGATGCAGATTCTTCCCTGCCTCGCTTCTAAAACCGGACTATAAATCTCGCGTTCCTCCCCCCCAGGTAGCTCTTTTGTGATTTAAAAAAAACCCATGTGTGGGCGAAACGTAGTCAAAAAAGGATCCCCAATTTTATGCATTTGTGTTAATTTCCCTTGCTTCTACCTGTGGGAATCGAACCCCGACATTTTCTGTGTGAATCGGTTTTTGCTACCAGCCACAGGCCACCGTAAGGCCGGGCCACCTACAGGCCCCGGGGCACCCTACAGGCCAGGGCCACCCTAAGGCCCCGGGGGAAAAATACAGGCCACGGGGCCACCATACGGCCCCGGGCCCCCATACGGCCAGGGGCACTGTAAAGGCCCCGGGCCACCCCACGGCCCCGGGCCACCATACAGGCCACAGGGCACCATACAGGCCACGGGGCACCTACAGGGGCCCCGGAGCACCTTAAGGCCACCACCCCGGCCCCGGGGCCCTTAAAGGTACGGGCCTCATACAGGCCCCTTACTACCTTTTTACCCCCACGGGGGACATCGCGGGTTTGTGCTCCTCAAAAACTGGTGTTTGATGGCAGTGAAGGGGAAACAGAAGCGGGAAATAAGCGTGTGCAACCATAAGTGCTATACCCCTTTTTGAACAAACAAAAAAAGGAATATCAGTAAACGCTTAAATGGAAAAATAGTGTTTAGTGTCACAAGAGAGTGCCGGTGGAAAAAAAACGGTTACCGGGGGAAAAATAGGGGGACCAGCCTAGTGAATTATTGCCGGGTGTCGATAAAGTGGAAATAAACGAATATCGATCTATCAATTAAGTATATAGTGAGTGAAAGGATATTATGTGCGTGGATAGTAACAAAATTTGGGTAGTAAGAGTAATCCAAAATTTTTCCCAAGATAGGTCAATATATGTGTAAAAAAGGGGAAATCTTAAAAGCGATGGCACTAGCGAACTATTGCCAGGGGTTTCAGTGAAGTGTTAATAAGGTTAAGAATACTTAGTAAAGATATGAAAAAGGGTGATTTTGATTGAGGTGCAGGGAATCACAGCATAATAAATTGAGCATACGGACCGTTAAATCCCCCATTTACATAGTGTACGATATGGAATATAATTGGGTTGCCACTACAGGAAATTATTGCCAGAGGCAAACAGGAAATGTAAACATCGACAGGTGTTTAAAAGGAAAAGGATTTAAATAGGGCAGTGATATAGTGTATAAATTGGGGATGAGAGTAATCCTTTAAACCCGATTGCTGTGTAAGTAGGGTAATTATTGGGAACATGCTCAAGTTTACGGTCCCCCACTGACCCCCCCCACCCTCCCCCCCGCCCCTTCGTCCCCCCAACCAGGGGGGTTTTCCCCCCCCTGTGGTCCCATCCCATGGCCCACTTATCCCCAAAAACAAGCAAATGGAGACGGGGGGGGATACAAATGGATAAGTTTAAGCCATAGAGAAAAAAATAAAAAAAGAGATATTTGATTTGTGCAGGGAAACAGTGAACTGCAGTGATGGATAGTAAGTAAGTAAGTAAGGGTAAATTTATTCAGGTATACCAATACGTTACATAGAATTTTCTACTAGAGCTATGTGTAGAGAACCTAGGATAAAACCAAAAAAACAGAAGAGTGACTTATTTCCCTTGGGGTCCTTTTACCTTTTTTTATAATTAAAGGTTATAATTTTTTTTTATTCTATAATGAAGTAAAACTTATTTTTTATACTAAAAGACTATCTACACACGGGGTCATTAAGATATCTACATAGAGGGTTTAAGACTATCTACTCCCCAGGGTCATTAGACATTACAAAACGAGGGTCATTTTCTGGGATAAGGTAAAAATTTCAGTATTTAGCTAAAAAAAAAGAAAATCATTCCCCTCCCCTTTTTTTTGCTTCATTTTATCAGACACTTTTTGGAGTCTCTTGAATGGTTCAAGCTTGATGGGCCTTGCATTTGTGGGTAGTCTGTTCCCTTCCTTTATTGCTGAAATAAAAGGTGTTTGAAGCTGGCCCTGATGTGGGTACTACAAAGTTGTGCTCTCTCCCCTAGTACTTGATTTCTGCGGTTCCCAACCTTGACAAAATTTGGGGGGAACAGCAAGAATTCTGGACACTTTTTGTGAAAAAAAATTTTATAAACAAAATTTGCTTATTGTTTTACTTTTTCAACTTTCCCATACCCAAAAACGGGCTGAAATTTTCACCCGGCCTACATGTTTCTCTTGGTCCCGGGCCCCAGGATAAATCTTACGATTTTTTTCCCGGGGTGATTTTGCAGTCTATCTTTCATTTTTTTTTTTTGTCAGGCAGAGTACCAAGAAGAGCAAGGGGAACCCCCATTTGGCTTGTTAAGGGCTAGACTAGGGTCCTCCCACCTCAGTAGGTAGACACTGGGGGTTTTTTGGGTCTATACAGGAACTTCACCTGGAAATTCGTTTTCTTTATAAAACGTTCCCTATAAATTCTCCGCCATCAGGGGTAAAAGGGGGGTTTCCCCAAGAAAATTTAACTGTAAAACCCAAAGTGTTTGGGACCCCCCCATTACCTAAAACTTTAAAAATTTTTACCCTTCTCATTTTATGTTTCTTTCCCAAAGAGAATGGCTTTCGTTTTCCCTGGGTTGTAATGAATTTTTTTGGTCTAAAACCATTTGCTGCAGGATTTCCATTCCAGTTTTTAAACATTAGCAATATCTTTGGGCTTTCCCTGTCAAAAAACAGAGCACTGTATCTGCAACAGTGGAGTTTGCATTTGACATATAGGCATTCATTGACAAAACATAAGAATAGAAAAGGGACCCAAAAAATCCCCTTGGGGGAACTCCACATGTTTTTCGGAGGGGTTCGTTTTCCGTTTTGTTGTTTTGACTATTTTCTCCTTTTCAAAGGGTTTAGGAAAAAACCCAAAGTCTACAGAACCAATACCGATAGTTGAAGTTTTTTTTACAAAATAAAATTGTGGGGGACAGAAATCAAAGGGCCCTTTTTGAAAGGTCTAAGGTTACCATCCCATGAGGTTCCCTTTTGACATTTAAATTCTCAGGAAATTTCCATCAGATTAAAAAGGGGGAAATGGGTTTTGGAGTGGGATCTTTTTAAAAGCCCGTTTGGGATAGCTATGGGGGAATGCTTTTGTCATTAAGGAAATTTAACTATTTGGGGAAAAACCACCCCCCTCTCCAAATTTTAGTTTATTATACTGGGGTATAAAAATTTTAAATATTGCTTACATCAGCCTTTTATTTTTCTTGAATAGGAGAATTTCTGGCCCCCTTTAAAACCCCTCCGGTAGGGTTTATTTTTGGGGTGATTGATGATTTATTATGTGAGAAATGGGGAATTGACAGTTAAAAAGCACCATCTTTTGGGAACTTAGATGGGATGTTACCCAGGGCCTGTGCTTTTTTGTTGGTTTAACCGTTTTATTTTCTTTTTGAAGGGAAGTAATGAGATACATTTACATTGCCAACTTTTTGGGGGTTTAAAACCCCTTTATTGGTAAAAAATTTTTAAAAACTTATCAAATTTGGTTTTAAAAGGGGTATTTGATGCGGCTGGTGTTTACTTATGTGTTGATGCAACAGATTTTGTATGGGAATTTAAAAGCAATTTGCCCCCCTTTAAAAAGATTTTTTCGTGGCATACCTAAAATTACCCGATAGTGGTCTATGTTAGCCTATCAAATGGCTTATGGCTAAATCCCAACTGTTTTGGGGTTTTGCCAGAGCTTTCTGGGGTTTGCTTATTTTCTTCAATTTTTTGAGCAAAGTGTTTTGCCTTTCCCTCCTTTTATAAGCTCTGTCCCTCTGTTCTTCCCCCCCTTTGGAATTCATTTAGTGTTTGAAAATATCCTTTGGCCTTTTTTGTTTTAAAAATTTTTTTAGCGGGTTGGTCTCTGATTTCATTTTAAACTAATTCTCATAGTCATCCTTTGGGTTTCAGTTTTTTGTTTTAATCCAAACCCTTTTTAAAGGGTTTTTTTGGAAATATTAAAAGAAGGGAAGTGAACTTTTGTTTTGAATTTTTTCCCAGGCTCTTTTTCGTCCGTGCAACTTGTTATCTCTGCCCCAGTCACAATTGTGAAAGCCTTTTTAACCATTTTTTTCTTTCTGTAGTTTCCCTATTTTAAACCTAAATTTTTTTTGCCCCTGTGTGGGCCCTATCCTATCCCTAGGTTTTTCCCTGGGCAGTAAATGATGAAATAAATCACTAAGCCCCTGTGGTAATGACGCCTGACTGACTAAGGGTTCCAGGCGGTTGCAAAGTAGTGGTAAATTTGGGGTGGCTGAGAATTTTTGGTGATCCGGGGGGTTTTTTTTAAAAGTTGGGTGTAGCTTTTTTAACCTAAAATTTTTCTTAAAACCTTTTTGCATAGCCGTTATTCTGTTGCTGAAAAATGTTATTGAAGTCGCCCCATTATTATTGTTTCGCAATTCCCTTTCAACCCCGGGGACAAGATCGGGAAAAAAGTTTTTTCAAAAAAAGGGTCCTGGGTAGGGGGGGGGTAACTATTTCCCCAAATAAGAGGGGTTTTGGTCTTGGGAAGCAGCATTTTCAAACCATAGAATCTCCATTTTATTGTTTTTTTTAAAAATCATTTTCTTGGGTTGTAAGCTAATCATTTTAATGTAGGCACATACCCCCACCCCCCCTTTCTTTTCCCTACCCTAAGCTTTTTTATATTTTTAAAAACCCTTCTATTTTGACCTCGTCTTCAGTCCCCCCCGGATCACCCAAACCCAAGTTTCAGAGAGGGGTTATAACTGCCGAAAAAAATTTTTATGGGAAAAGGATAAACCCCCACCAAATCCTCTCCCCACCCCCCCCCTTCCGACCCCCCAAACCAAAGGGATGGCCCTCACCCCCCCCTTTTGGGAAACCCATCCCCCAATTTCCGGGACCCCCGAACTACCTTTTAAATCCAAACCCCCCACTACATTAACTGTCCGGGACAAGATAAACAGCAGTGATAATGACGGAAAATTCAGATGCGGTAGGATGTTGAAAATTGATGTTAAAACAAATAAAATTTTTTAAGGGGTAAAAAAGCCCTCCATGCAAATTACTCCCACATCCCCATGTATTGACCTAAAAACCCCCAAACACCTGGTGCAGAGCTAAAAAGGAAAAGGGGAAAGGATCGGGCCCTCTTGTGGTACCCAGTTGCAAATAGGATACGGGCGGGAGGGCAGTACAGAAATTCCCCTGGGGGACTTTGGGGAAAGGGTTTCGGGAAAACAATCTAAAAATCAAAATGAACCTTTGTTTTTTCAAAACATAAAGTTCCCTTTGGAAAGGAAAAAACACTGCAACCAAAAATAAAAATCTATCTAGATAGGTGTTTTTTGGATCTCCCAACAGGGATGTGGAAAAAGGATAAAAAAGGGAAAACCCCAGGAGGTTAATAAAAACAAAAAAACCCGAAAAAAGGGGGAGGAATTTTGGGAATATTAACCTGGGGGTATATAGAGCAGGGGGAAAGAAAGGAGGGAAGAAAAGGGTTCAACACAGAGAATCCCCAGTTAAAAACAACTGACCCAAAAATAACCCAGATACAAACTAGAAAAAAAGGGGGAAACCCAAAAAAACAGCTAGTTCGGGTCCCCCACCCCCTTAGGGCTACCCGCCCCCACCCCCCACCATTGTGAAAATCTGGATTCAGTTAAAGACTCCTCCACAGTACCAAAGGCCATTTTCCCCTAGTACAGATTAGTAAGGAGCCCCCCTCTGGAGTAGACTTTTCCCTGCAACCATCACGTCAACCCCCACCCCACCCCCCACCCCAGTGCTGCCCCCGACCCCCAGCCCCCGCCTTCCCTGCCATCCCAAACCCCCTAGGGACACTCCCCAAACCACCAAAAAACAGTAAATATAAACCATAAATTGCACAAGACCGGGCCCCCCAGTACGGGATGTTGGAGAGGGGGTCCCTTCCCTCTACTGGGGAAAGTAAGGGAATCCGGGACGGGGGGGCCCCCCTGGCTTGGATACTAAAGGTTTATATGCATTTCCCAAAACCCTGCAAAATTGGGACAACACCCCTCCCAAAAATTTCCCAAAACCCAAAAGGGGTGAATTTGTGCAAATATTTTCTTGGGGCATCTTTTAAGCAGGGAAAAAACAGGGGAAAAAAAAGGGGACATGCAATTTTCCCCCACCCCAAAAAAAATGTAGCGACCTCCTGTCAAAAAGGAGTGGCCCGTCTTCTTCCGTACTTTCTTTCACCCAAAAATTTTGCCTCCTCGGCCCTCCAGAAGCAGTTTTAAAACATCGAGTGCCCTGAAATCCCATTAAAAGGGACCAGGAGGCCAGACCCCACGGGAAACCAAACAATAGTAGCAAACGACTACCCAACTCCGGGTGATTTTTTGTGGCGGGAAAACCCAAAAAAAAGAAAAGGGAAAGGGAAAAAAAAAAAATACCCCAACCCCCTTTGGGAAAGCCTTTTTGGGACTGGAGGCGCACCCCGTGGCCACCCAGGGCCCCTCCAAATTTAAAAAATAGGGATGCCAAATAAAAAAAATCCCCCAACAAACAAAAATAAAACCCCTCTTCAAAATTTGCTAATATACGGGGCCCCTTAAACCCATCCACCAAAAAACCAAAATTTCCTTTTATCATTGGACTTCAAAGGGGATTTTAATGCAATGTTTGCACCCTTCACAGAGACTCCCCAAAAAAAGATCATTTTTGACAGTGAAATAGGAAAAGTGGTTAAAAACCTTTTTAGATGCGACAGAAAAAAAAAGGCAAAAAGGGGGGGGGGGGCCCCTGTAGTAAAAGAGTCCCTTATTGCACATTTTTGCTGAACACCACAAATGGGAGTTGAAGTTCTATAAATAAAATCGAAAACCCAAAAACCTTTCTTGTGGTTTTATACAAGCCCCCCCTAAAACCCCCCCCCCAAACAGTTAAAGGGAAAAACACCCCAAAAACTGAAAATCGTTTAAACTTTTTGGGAAAACCTTCCAGCTCCATCCCCAAACCCCTTACTGTTTTTGGTAAATTTCAACCAAAGGCATAAAAAATAAAAAAAAATTAGCAAATAATGTTAAAAGCGAAACAACCCCGGGAGGTAGCGCAGATAAAAGGCCCAACACACAATGGGGTACAAGTCTCCCCCGGGAAAAACCACACCTTAACCCCGCAATAGGGGAGCCAACAAGACTAAAAAAACACACTTGACTTATCTTCCCCAAAAAATGGGGGACCGATAAGAGAAAAAAAATATCAAAACAACAAATTTCCCCGATCACAATCTAATCGAAGTCCAAAGTACAGGGCATGGGGGTCCGAACAGAAAGAAGCAGAAACCGGGTGAAGGTGTTTTCCCCAAAATAAAATTTCAACAACAAAAACCATCAACGGGGACCAGGAAAACCATGTCCAAAAACGAAACCATTTGGGGAAAGATGCCCTTAAATGAAAAGGCCCCAAAAACCAGTGCCTTGAAAAGGATAAACTTCCGGGTAGCCGAAGCTTGTTCTAGGCATATTCCCCTAAGAAAAAAGAAGAGCGGGGGGAAAAACGGGAGAAAAAAAACCTCCCTCTACAAAACGACAAAAAAGTCCCTGAGCTCCTCGGGAGTTTTAAAAAATTCTGATACACGAAAGGGGGCACTAAAACCGGGGAAGGGGAAAAACTATCGAATTAAAGCAAAAATACTCAAACAGGAACCAGGAAAAGGCGGGGGAAGGAGCTTAAAGCTATTAGTAAAATTGAAAGAAATTCCAAATATTTCTTTTTTATATGCCAAAAAACGGCAAATACCACATCTAGTATCGGGCCCTTATCAGAAAAGGGTGGGGCTTTTCACAACGGGCAACAAGGAAAAGAGTGAAATATTTTAAATCCCATTTCGCTTGTGTTTAGTGAACCACTAATCGGGGGCTGAGGATCGGGCGGGCCCCCAAAAGATTTTTTCAAAATGAGCCCCAAAAAATCCCCAAAAAGTATGCCAGTTTTCCCCATTTCCCCTAACTCCGATAAAAATTTCGAAAAGCCATTTACAACATGCCCATGCATCAGCCCCGGGCCCAGACCGGGAATCTGTTTTCATTTTAAAACTGCAAAAAATTTCCCCCCCCTCCCCGTTTCCCTAAGTACACTATGGGGGGAGGAGCTTGGGGAAATTTGGGGGAATTCCACCCGTTTCCCTTTAAAAAAACGGGTATGCCCCGCTCCATAAAGGTGGAGCAAAGCATTAGCTAAGAAATTATAGACCAATAGCTCTGACGTCCCCCATCAAAAAAATCTTTGAAAAAGTGCTAAGAACAGGGGTTGCCAAAACACCTGGGTTCCCAAAATCTGACAAAACCCGGGGAAAAAATGGGGTTTGGACAGGTCGTCCTGCCTCTCACAACTACTGGATCACTATGAATGGCCCCGGATGCCTGGAAAAAAATCAGAATGGGAGATGTTTAAAATAAAACAGACTTTGCAAAAAACATTTTACAAAAGGGGGGGTAAACATGGGGTTAAAAGCCCAAAAAAATAAATGCTAAAGGGAAAAAATGGGGGGGTGGGGAAAGGGTTTTTCAACTTCCCCCAAATCGAAACAAAGAGTAGTGGTCAACAGAGTTAAAAACGGGAAAACTGCCATAGTGAAGAGCCGTTCCACAAAGGGACAAAATCGCCCCCATTTTTATTCCCAAACCTCATATCAGAAATAAACAGAGATATACACCACGCACCCTATCCCTCCTTTGCGGATGATACTAGGATCTGCCCTGAGGTGTATCTGCTGAGGACGCGGTTTTTAAACCCCCAAAAAATTTTAAACAAAGTTTTCCCGTGGGCAGCGGTAAACAATATGATGTTCAATGGGGGACAAAATTTAAAATACTCCGTTATGGAAAACTTGGGGGGAAATAATAACTGAACAGAGTTTTACTAATGATCCGGCCATACAATAGACGGAAAAATAATGTAAAGGGGCCCGGGAGTAGAATGCTAGGAAACTCAAATTTCAAGGATCCAACAGTGCCACGAACGCACGTGCAAAGAAATGATAGGATGGATAAAGAGAACTTTCAAAAAAGAGAGATGCCAAAAACCCATGATGATCCTTTTCAAACACTTTTCTCCAAGGGTTGGGAAAATGCTGTAAAATTAACACTCCATCAAAACAGGGAAATCGGGAGATCTAGAAGGGGTACAGAGATCCTTTTTCCGCACGTATAATTCTGTCAAGCACCTTTAACCCACCCGGGGAACGGGTTTAAATCACTTGATTGTACTCATTGGAACGCAGGAGGGAGAGATTTCATAAAACTACAAATTTTTAAAAACTTGGAAAAGGGAAAGGTCCCAAATCGGGACACAGAAATCACTCCCTACGAAAGTAAAAGGGCGGGCAAAGGGGGGAAAAGCAAAAGCCCCCCAATAAAAAGTAGGGGCGCCATTGGTAACCCCTAAAGGGAAAAAACCCTAAAATGTCCGGGGGCCCCAAAAATGGGTTTAAAAGCCTCCCATCAAGCATTAGGGGGAATTTTTCCAAAAAAAACCCCTGGCTGCCTTCAAGAGAGAGCTGGGCAGATACCTAAAGTCAGTTTCCGGGTCGCCGGGGGTGTGGGTCGTACGTCGGGCTGCGTGCGGCCAGCAGTAACGCCTAGTTGTTAGGGCCCCACCATCGGGAGGCCTGGTCGTGGACCGGGGCCCCGGGGGCGTTGATCCCCGGAATTAAAACCCCCAGGTAAAAAACCCGGTATGGGGGACCGTACAGGAACGGGGCCCCCCCATCAGGCCCCCGGGCAAACCCTCCGGGCCCGGGGCACCCTACCCGGCCACCCGGGGGCCCCTACAGGGCCCCGGGGAAACCCTACAGGCCCCCGGGGCACCGTACACCACGGGGCACCATAAAAGGGCCCTGGGGCACCATACAGGCCACGAACCACCATATAAGGCCCCGGGGGAAACCCTACACACTAAAAAGGGGCCCCCGTACAGGCCCCGGGGGACCATAACCACGAGGCCCGTACAGGCCCCGGGGGCCAAACCGGGACCCCATGGGGAAACCCTACAGGCCACGGGGGGACCATACAGGCCACGGGGGGCCGTTTCAGGCCCGGGGGGACCGTACAGGGCCAAAGGGGCCCTTTCAGGCCACGAACCCCCATATAGGCCAGGGCCACCAAAAAACACAAAGGGGCCCCCGAAAAGGGCCCCGGGGGACCATACAGGCCACGAAAGGGACCCTACAGGGAAAGGGGGACCCTACAGGGTACGGGGCCCCCATACAGGCCCCGGGGCACCGGACAGGACCGGGGGACCTACGGGGGCGGGGCAACCCCCCTTTTAAAAAGGAACGGGGCACCGCAGACCATGGGGCCCCCGTGCAGGCCACGGGGCCCCCAAAAAAAAAACCCCCTTTCAAACCCCGGGGGGAAACCCAAAAAAGGCCACGGGCAAAACCCTACAGGCCCCGGGGCCCCCCATACAGACACGAGGGGACAATAAGGCCCTGGGCCACCATACAAAGGGCCACGAGGGACCGTAAAAAGGCCACGGGGCCAAACCCTACAGATCATGGGGGCCCCCATACAGGCCACGGGGGACCAACAGGCCACGGGGGGGAAACCCAAAAGGCCATGGGGCCCCCCATACAGGGCCCCGGGGGGAAACCCTTAAAAGGCCACGGGGGGCCGGGGCAGGCCCCTGGGGGGACCGTACAGGGCCCCGGGGGACCCATACAGGGGCCCCGGAAGGGAAACCCTACCCGGCCACGGGGCACCGTACAGGCCAAAAGGGGGCCCCCCCCTACAAGGGCCCCGGAGCACCGAAAAAGGGCCCCCGGGGGACCGTAAGGCCAAAGGGGGAACCCACAGGGCCCCGGGGCACCCCTACCCGGCCACGGGGCAAACCCTACAGGGGCCCTGGGGCACCCCAAAAGGCCCTTGGGGGACCAAAACAGGGCCCTGGGGCACTGTACAGGCCCACCGGGGGGACCGTTCAGGCCACGGGGCACCGAAAAGGCCACGGGGGGACCATGCAAAGGGCCCCGGAGCACCCCTACAGGCCCGGGCACCGTAAAAGGCCACGGGGCACCCTACAGGCCCGGGGCACCGTTTTCAGGCCACGGGGGGCCCCCGTACAGGCCATGGGGGAAACCCTACAGGGCATGGGGCCCCCGTCAGGCCACGGAGCAACCCTACAGGCCATTGGGGGACGTTAAAAAGGCCACGGGGGCAAACCCTACAAAGGGCCCTGGGCCACCATACAGCCACGGGGCCCCCGTTTCAAAGGGCCCTGGGCCCCCCATACAGGCCACGGGGGCAACCCTATAATCCCGTCCTGCTGGAAGTCCAAAACCCAGGGTGTAAAAAACGGCAGTTTTGTGGGGAGTTTTGTAGCCACCTTGAAAAAACATAAATTAATCAAAAATCTCAGGGTGGTTTTACAAAGGGGCGTTCATGCCTTACGAATTTATTAATTTTTTTCACAAAGGGGATTTTAGGAGGGAGATCATGGGAAAGAAAAATGATATTGTGTATTTGGACTTCAGTTAAAGGGTTTTGACAGGGTCCCACATCAGAGGGCTATTTTGGGGGAAAATTTAAAAACACATGGGAAAAGGAGGAGAAATTTTTTCCTGGGGAGAGGCATGGTTTTCAAAAAAGGGAGCAGAAGTTTGCAAATGGGGGAGAAATCAGAGTGGGGAAAACGTAGAGCGGGGTTCCCCAGGGGTCTTTTTGGGGGCCCCCCGCGTTCACAATCACATAAACGAAAAAGATGAGGGGATAAAAAAGCGACATCGCAATTTTTCCGAAGACACCAAAATAGGCCGTCGAATTCATTCTGACGAGGGACAATTTGGCACACCAGGAAGATTTTTAATAGACGATGGGAGTGGGCGGAAAAAGTGGGAGATGCAGTTTAATATAGACAAAAGCAAAGTTCTAAATTTTTGGGGGCAGAACCAAAAACCATGCCCCCCTATAAAAAATAAAGTAGTCTTTAAAATTACGGATTGGAAAAAGATTTAGGAGTTTTTTGGGTTTGCAGTAATCTTTTTTCCAAAACAAAAGTGCCCCCCAAAGGGGTTCGCAATAAAGCTAATAGAAACCTTTGGGTTATATCAAAAGCTAAATTAAAAGGGGGCCCCGGGTTTTTTCTTCAACTCTTACATCCTTGGTTAGGCCTCATTTTTTGTTATCTGCCAAAAGTTTTGGGCACTGGATGGGTATTTGGGGGGCATAAAAAATATTTTAAAATATTAAAATAAAATAAATTTCAGAATTATATAAAATTTTTGGGGAAAAAGTACAAAAGGGGGATGGGGCCCAAATTTTATCCCATGTATCAGAAACCTTCCCTATGAGGGGGGGGGGGTAGACTAAGGGCCCTGAAAACTTCACTCTCTAGAAAGACGTAGAATTAGGGGGGGTTGATTGAGGTGTATAAAAGGAAGGGCAGGAAAAAAATTTAAAAAGGGTGAAAATAGTGTTTCGGGAAAAAATCTACCCCAGACAGGGCTCGCAGCAATGGTTTTTTTAATTGGAAAATTAAAATTCAGGGAAAGGGTATTTGGAAAAACTGGGTTTTGGGAATAGAGTTGTGGTGAGTGGAAAAAAAACTCCCGAGTACAGTTTTAGAGGCCCGAACGTTGTGTAGCTTTTTAAAAAAAGGTTGGGGAAATACATGAGTGGATGTGGGTGGGGGTGAACGGGGCCTGATAACTTTTTGCTAAAAGGGCGGTTGCCGTGTTCCCCTTAAGTCAATGGAAACCGACCTACTAGGTTGGGTTTCATTGGCTTAAGCCGGTAGGGGGACTTGGCCTGCCCCCGCATGGGCCCTAGGCCTTCTGCAAATGTTCCTTCGTTCTTATTTTTAGTTCAGTCCTCCGAAAATTGTTTTTAAAAGATTCTTAGAATACGATGTACGATTTTTTTATTTATTTTTAATTTGAACTGATACAAAAAGACAATAATACAGTTATTAAAGTACAACATGCCAAAGCCCCTTGTATGCAGGGGGTTTTGGACAGGCTTTAAAATTAACTTGAGATTAAACTAAGCAATGATGTATTTAGTGGTTTAAAAAACATTATTATTGATAGGTAATGTATTGTATCATTCGTAAATAAAAAAATAAGTAGAGAATAAGCATAATATATAATACTAAATAAGTGTTATAAAAAACTGATATACTAAGAGGTAATTAAATAGTGGGAAAGGACGGTCAGCTGTTAAATTCACTAGCGTCCAGAATGAACCACAAAAATACTTTCACCCCTTCCTCAGGAACTGTGTTCGTCTTAATGGAATTGCTAAATTTCTCCTTTTAAAATGTACCATCTAATTTAAATTCATTATTACATTTATGCTGCTCTTGTAGAATATAATAAAACGTATATATTATATATGAAATATACGTATACCGCGACTGTTTATATATAAATTAAAAGGATTTCTTTCTGCGACCTTAGACACGCAGGTGAAAGTTTCATATGTACAACAAGAAGCTAGCATATACACTTCAATCATCTGTTAAAAAGATTTAACAATAAAGAACTCCTTATAAATTAGATGAAATATCGAAAATAAATATAATTTGATGCTCTTTTGTTAAATTCAGTTGCAAACGTCAGCTATTTTCTTTCGTCTATATATTGAGAGGGAGACCAATGTGAATTTCGCCTGAGGTTGGGAGTCGTTGGAGGAAAGATGGCGTCTACAGACAAGCTCTCGCGTCGCTACGAGTCTAGGGACAATTTTCATGGTTCCGATGGTGGGAAATACGGAAAAGAATCAAAATATGACGATCCTCCTCACTCTAGATTGTTTATTGTGTGCGGGAAGTCCATCACTGAAGAGGATTTCCGCGAAAGTTTCTCTAAGCATGGCACCATTGAGGAAATATGGGTAGTGAAGGACAGAAACACCGATGAACCTAAAGGTAAGTCACTAGACTTAAAACCGAGGGTTGTTGCGACGGTACGTAGGATTAGTAAGGTACAGTAATAATGTAGGAAGGAGTTAAATGTTTAAATGTAGACGAGTGATGGCGGCGGTGGCGGCGGCGGCGTGTCAGACCCACGCCCAGGACCCCCACTATCGATCCCTTCACCACATATATAGTCTGACATACTCCTTCCCTTAAGATGTTTCACCAGCCAATTACGGCTTCAGCAGTTCAATATCGAGACGATATGCGTAGTCAGTACAAGATGAAGTAAGAGTCCCCCAGCCTGGCAGAACTATACACCAAACTACTACAGCAAGACTGAGGGACTCATTACCTCATCTACTCTCTTTGTATATTGTATTGAATTAATAAAGCCACTGAATGACGAAGCGTCTTCAAATAAAGATACCCAGGTGCTCCATATACCTAATACCTCATAGTTAGTATTGTATACCATTATTGTAATGATCCTTCTCTCAGACAGGATATATACCAGTATGTATATTACCGTCAAGTACTGTATACGTAAACAGCTTAGGCTAATTCATATTTTAGGGATGAAGGGTATTTATACTAGTGTACAAGCGAATTGCAGCCTTAAAGACTAAATATATTGACTTGATTGGGCTGTCATGGCTTCAGATCTATATAATTTGCTATGTAAATCTATTGTAAAGATAAAAGTTATTGCTGATGACACCGAAATTGGCCGTCAAATTCATTCTAATGAGGGACACTAGAGCACTCCATGATTTGAATAGACTGATGCAGTGGTCCGAGAAGTGGCAGATGCAGTTTAATATAGACAAAAGTTCTAAATGTTAGACAGGAAAATAATCATGCTACATATGAACTAAATAATGTGGAGCTTAATATTACTGATTGCGAAAAGGATTTAGGAATTCTGGTTTAGCAGTAATCTGAAACCAAGACAACAGTGCATTAGTGTTCGCAATTAAGCTAACAGAATCCTTGGCTTCATATCAAGAAGCATAAATAATAGAAGTCCTCAGGTGCTTCAACTTCTTTGGTTAGCCTCATTTAGACTAGCGCACAGTTTTGGTCCCATATTACAAAATTATAAAAATGCACTAAAAAAGACGGGGAGGATGAAAAAGTTGACCCATGTATCAAAATCCCCCAATGGGTTTAACTGAGGACCCTAAATCGCACTCTCTCAAAAGCAAATTAGGGGGGATATGATCGGGTTTTAAAATGGAAAACGGGAATTAAAGGGGCTTAAAATAGCTTGCAAAAAATATCTAGCATAGAAGGACTTGCAGCAATGGTTTAAAATTTGGAAAAAAGTCAGATTCAGGAAGGCTATGTAAAGCAGGGTTTTAAGTGATAGTTGTTGGGGGGAACAAACTCCCAGTACCGTAAGAAGCAAAGCTTGTGTATTTTAAAAATGGGTTGGATATTTTTGAGGGGGTATCATTGGGACCACTACTTTGCTATTAGGTCAGATCCCGTGCTCCCCCCCTTTAAAGTGAATGTGTTGACCTGACTGGGTTTAAGGCATTGGCTTAAGCCATGGGAGTTTGGACCGCCCCACAGGGCCATAGCCTCGCCATGTTCCTTTTTCTTATGTTCTTTTGTCAGGGGGGGGGCATCAGAAAATCCGAGGCTCAGGGCTCTAGTGGTAAAGCCTTAGTTTGATTTGAAGGACCGGGGTTTGATTCCGACAAGTAGAAATGTTGGATATGTTCATTACATCGTTCACATAGCGTAAGTAGGTACCTGGGTTTGGAGTTTTTGGGTATTCTGGAGAAGGACAAAGTACCAAATGGAAATTAAAACCGGGCAGTTGCTTTAGGGTTTTCCGGGGTTACCATTTTTGGGGTTAACCCAAAAATAAAATTTTATCACCCGGGGAAAATAAATGGCATGGTGATCTGTACAAAAAATATGGAAAAAGACATGTAATTCAGGATTTTAAAAAAATTTGTTTGTCACAAGTGGCTTAGTCATAGACTGAAAAGCCACTTGGGCAAAAATTTTTTCCTTTTAAGACTGAAGCAAAATAGTGCCATTTAAAATAACTGTTGATGTAATTGAACTGTCCCAAACCCACATAAAAAAATTTTCTGGATATTGTAAATCCTATAATGTCATAAATTTTTAAAGGAAAACTAAAAACCCAAAATAAAGTTATCAGCTGTGGACAATTTCAACATTGTTTGCACTAAGCATGTAATTATTGTACACACAACATTACAGTAGAACTAGATTAAAATTCCTGCAGGAATCCAGTGGAAAAGTCACATAACTTTTTTTCTTTACCCTTTAGGGTTATTTTTGGCCCTTATTAAATATGGGGACTTGTCGAACTAAGGCATTATTTCTTTTTAAGAATAAAAGCAATCTATCTTACTATGGAACAGTAGTTTTTTCTTGTAAAAATTGCCCCAAAAAAAAAAGAGTATTATAAAAAAAAAAATATTTTGTAGAAACACCTTGTGGGGGCATATTAACCATTAGTATTGCACTGAACATCCCCATCACAAATCTTTTTAAATGACAATGACACTCTTGCCAGTCACAGTGAACTAAAATTGACATCCTTTTCCAAATCTAACTACAGGAGTTTTTTTTCTGATTATTTACATTTATGTATACTGTATTTCATTTTAAAATAAAAAAAACTAATTTTGCGATGAGTCCACAGTAGAAAAAATTATTGGGTTGGCTATGTTCCAATAAAACTCATCAAAGGTATAGGTTTTTTGGGTTTTTGGCAACATTAGGGTTTGTTGCATTTTAATTCATTTCACACTGTATTGGACTTTTAATAAAAAATTTTGCAAACCTCACAAGGACTTGCACTTTATTTTATTTAAAAATTTTTTTTATGGGCCCGTAATGTTTCTCTCAGACCATTGGGAAAAAACTGAAATGAGCAAAGCCTAAATAAAACTTAATGAAAAATAATTTATTACCATACCCCACAATAAATTTAGCTTTGGTTAGGATATAGCTAGATTGTGTCATTTATTGTGAGGTAATCTGTAACTTCCCTTGTGAAAATATGAAATCTTCGGGTTATTGAAAATGCAAGGTAACTTGCAAACCCCAAAGTACTGTTTGGGTCAGGGGGAATCGATATTTTCCTACGTCGGGGGGTTCTCCTTTGTTTAAATTAAGTAAAAGTACAGCATAGAGAGCACTAAACAAAATCGTTAAAACTCGGGTTATAGTTTAAATAGTCCGATCTGCTGCCTGGAAAATCAGGTTGGGAAAAATTTTTTAGCCCGGACGGGTTTTTTTTTTAATAAAATTTTTTTTTTTTTTTTTTTTTTTTTTTTTTTTTAAATTTTTTTTTTTTTTTTTTTTTTTTTTTTTATTTTTTTTTTTTTTTTTTTTTTTTTTTTTTTTTTTTTTGGTTTTTTTTTTTTTTTTTTTTTTAAAATTTTTTTTTTTTTTTTTTTTTAAAAAAAAAAATTTTTAAAAAAATTTTTTTTTTTTATTTTTTTTTTTTTTTATTTTTTTTTTTTTTTTTTTTATTTTTAATTTTTTTTTTTTTTTTATTGTTTAAAAAAATTTTTTTTTTTTTTTTTTTTTTTTTTTTTATTTTTTTTAAAATTTTTTTTTTTATTTTTTTTTTTTATTTTTTTTTTTTTTTTTTTTTTTTGGGGGTTTTTTTTTTTTTTTTTTTTTTTTTATTTTTTTTTTTTTTTTTTTTATTTTATTTTGTTTTTTTTTTTTTTTTTTTTTTTTTTAATTTTTTTTTTTTTTTTTTTTTTTTTTTTTTTTTTTCCCAACAAAGAACAAATTTTTCCCCCCACCTTTTGGGGGTATTTTTTTTCAATAAAGGTTTTTGGTTTTTTTTGTTTTTTTCATATTAAGAATTTAAAAAAAAGCCCCAAAAGGGTTTAGCGTTTTTCAGTTCCCGGGAAGGTTATTTTTTTTTAAAAAAAAAAATTGATTAAAAAAAAAGTTACAACAAAGGAAAAAATCGCAAAAAAAGGGGTTTACTTTCAAAAAACCCCTTTTTGGGAAAATTTTTTTTTTTGTTTTTTCCCGGGAAAAAAACCCGGGTGGGTTTTCCCTTTTAAATTTTCTTCCCCAAACAAATAAAATTTTTTTAAAATTGGTTTTTGGCCCTTTTTTTGGGGAAAATGAAATGTAATTTTTAAAATAAAAAATTTTTTTTAAAATATTGCTAAAATTTTTTTGACCCCAAAAAATTTGTATTTTAACAAAAATATTCAAAAATGGATTTTTATAATAATATCCCCTTTTAATGATTTTCTAATATTATTTTTTAGGGCTAAAAAGTAAATAAGACCACCCCCAAAAAAGCTTTTTGCCCCCTTTTTAAAATGAAAAAAATTCAAAAAGAAATTTTTCAAAGTCAAAAAAAGGGAAAAGGGAAAATTTATGATTCAGTTTAAGATAGTGATAAAACGAATTGAAATAACCAGAGGATAAAATTATTTAAAGGGAAAAATTTAACGATTTTTTTAAAAAAAGGCAAAAAACCTCCCTTTTTTGGGTTATATAACTTTAAACCCTTTTCCCCCCTTCCGCCCCACCCCCTTTTTGGGTTTCCCCAGGGGGGTTCCCCAACAACAAAACCAAAAAAATAAATTTTTTTTTTTGGAATTTTAAAGTTTTTATTTTTAAAATTTTTTTTTTCTTTTTAGGATTTGGGGGTTTTAACCCAAGTTTTGTTCATTGGAACCGCCGCCCAAAAACCCCCCCCCTGCCAAATTTAACAGCCATGAATTTTTTTTTTAAAAACCCAAAAAATCTTCAAAAAATCTTTTTTTTTGTTTTTCATTTTTATTTTTTCCCCAGAAATCTATACTGTAAAAAAAAAAAAAATTTTAAAACTTTTTGCAAAACTTTAATGGAAAGATTTTTGGGGGAAAAAATTTTTTAAATCGTAATTCCCCTTAGTCCCCCTCCGGAAGGAAATTATAAAAAAATCCACAAGGTTTTTAATAACAGGTTCAAAGGGAGCAATTTAAAAGGGCCCAAACCTTTCCCCAGGTTCTATTTTGGACTACCCCCCTTCCAAAAATTTTTGGGGGCCCCCCATTATTGCAAAAAACTCTATAAAAATTTTCTGAAGATGCTTTTTTAATTCAATCTTGATATTCCTTAAAAAAAATTTTTTAAAAAAAAAAAAAAACCCCAGGGGGAGGGGGGGGATTCCCAAATCCTGGATTTTTTATGAAAAAACCCAATGAAAAATTTTAAATTTTCCCCCATTTTCACACTTGGTAAGG
>NC_069413.1:69415282-69482578 GCF_026875155.1 Cherax quadricarinatus | reverse complement strand
ACAAAGGACATAAATTTGTTAGAGAACATTCAGTGTAGAATGATTAAATTAATACATAGCATTAGAAATCTTCCTTATGAAGAAAGATTGAAGACTCTTAAATTACACTCACTTGTTAGATGAAGAATGAGGGGAGACATGATCGAAGTGTATAAGTGGAAGATGGGTATTAATAAAGGGGATATTAATAAGGTCTTGAGGATATCTCTCCAAAAGAGAACCTGCAGTAATGGATTTAAATTACACAAGTTTAGATTTAGAAAGGACATAGGAAAGTATTGGTTTGGAAATAGGGTAGTTGATGAGTGGAACAGTCTACTTAGTTGGGTTATTGAGGCTAGGACTTTTGGTGGTTTCAAATTTAGGTTGGGGAAATATATGAGTGAGAGGGGTTGGATTTGAGTGGGACTTGTAAATGAGTGGATAGTTTTTTTTTTTTTTTTTCCCCAACAAGTCGGCCGTCTCCCACCGAGGCAGGGTGACCCAAAAAAGAAAGAAAATCCCCAAAAAGAAAATACTTTCATCATCATTCAACACTTTCACCACACTTGCACATTATCACTGTTTTTGCAGAGGTGCTCAGAATACAACAGTCTAGAAGCATACACATATAAAGATACACAACATATCCCTCCAAACTGCCAATATCCCAAACCCCTCCTTTAAAGTGCAGGCATTGTACTTCCCATTTCCAGGACTCAAGTCCGACTATATGAAAATAACCGGTTTCCCTGAATCCCTTCACTAAATATTACCCTGCTCACACTCCAACAGATCGTCAGGTCCCAAGTACCATTCGTCTCCATTCACTCCTATCTAACACGCTCACGCACGCTTGCTGGAAGTCCAAGCCCCTTGCCCAAAAAACCCTCCTTTACCCCCTCTCCCCAACCCTTTTGAGGACAACCCTACCCCGCCTTCCTTCCCCTATAGATTTATATTGCTTTCCATGTCATTCTACTTTGATCCATTCTCTCTAAATGACCAAACCACCTCAACCACCTTCTGCCCTCTGACTAATACTTTTATTAACTCCACACCTTTTCCTAATTTCCACACTCCGAATTTTCTGCATAATATTTACACCACACATTGCCCTTAAACAGGACATCTCCACTGCCTCCAACCGTCTTCTCGCTGCTGCATTTACCACCCAAGCTTCACACCCATATAAGAGTGTTAGTACTACTATACTTTCATACATTCCCTTCTTTGCCTCCATAGATAACGTTTTTTGACTCCACATATACCTCAACGCACCACTCACCTTTTTTCCCTCATCAATTCTGTGATTAACCTCATCCTTCATAAATCCATCCGCTGACACGTCAACTCCCAAGTATCTGAAAACATTCACTTCTTCCATACTCCTCCTCCCCAATTTGATATCCAATTTTTCTTTATCTAATTCATTTGATACCCTCATCACCTTACTCTTTTCTATGTTCACTTTCAGCTTTCTACCTTTACACACATTCCCAAACTCATCCACTAACCTTTGCAATTTTTCTTTAGAATCTCCCATAAGCACAGTATCATCAGCAAAAAGTAACTGTGTCAATTCCCATTTTGAATTTGATTCCCCAAAATTTAATCCCACTCCTCTCCCGAACGCCCTAGCATTTACTTCCTTTACAACCCCATCTATAAATATATTAAACAACCATGGTGACATTACACATCCCGGGTCTAAGACCTACTTTTACCGGAAGTAGTCTCCCTCTCTTCTACACACCCTAACCTGAGCCTCACTATCCTCATAAAAACTCTTTACAGCATTTAATAACTTACCACCTATTCCATATACTTGCAACATCTGCCACATTGCTCCTCTATCCACTCTATCATATGCCTTTTCTAAATCCATAAATGCAGTAAAAACTTCCCTACCTTTATCTAAATACTGTTCACATATATGCTTCAATGTAAACACTTGATCTACACATCCCCTACGCACTCTGAAACCTCCTTGCTCTACACATCCCCTACCCACTCTGAAACCTCCTTGCTCATCCGCAATCCTACATTCTGTCTTACCTCTAATTCTTTCAATTATAAACCCCACCATACACTTTTCCTGGTATACTCAGTAAGCTTATTCCTCTATAATTTTTACAGTCTCTTTTGTCCCCTTTCCCTTTATATAAAGGGACTATACATGCTCTCCGCCAATCCCTAGGTACCTTCCCCTCTTTCATACATTTATTAAACAAAAGTACCAACCACTCCAACACTATATCCCCCCTGCTTTTAACATTTCTGTCATGATCCCATCAGTTTCCAGCTGCTTTACCCCCTTTCATCTTACGTAATGCCTCACGTACCTCCACCACACTTACATTACGCTCTTCTTCACTCCTAAAAGATGGTATACCTCCCTGACCAGTGCATGAAATTACTGCCTCTGTTTCTTCCTTAACATTTAAAAGTTCCTCCAAAATATTCTCGCCATTTACCTAATACCTCCATCTCCCTATCTACTAACTCCCCTACTCTGTTTTTAACTGACAAATCCATACTTTCCCTAGGCTTTCTTAACTTGTTTAACTCACTCCAAAATTTTTTCTTATTTTCATTAAAATTTTTTGACAGTGCCTCTCCCACTCTATCATCTGCTCTCCTTTTGCACTCTCTCACCCCCTCTCTTTACCTTTCTTTTACTCTCCATATACTCTGCTCTTCTTATAACACTTCTGCTTTGTAAAAACCTCTCATAAGCTAACTTTTTCTCTTTTATCACACCTTTTACTTCATCATTCACCAATCACTCCTCTTTCCTCCTGCCCCCACCCTCCTATAACCACAAACTTCTGCCCCACATTCTAATACTGCATTTTTTAAAACTATTCCGACCCTCTTCAACCCCCCCACTACTCATCTTTGCAACTAGCCCACCTTTCTGCCAATAGTCGCTTATATCTCGCCCGATTTTCCTCCTCCCTTAGTTTATACACTTTCACCTCCCTCTTACTTGTTGTTGCCACCTTCCTCTTTTCCCATCTACCTCTTACTCTAACTGTAGCTACAACTAAATAATGATCCGATATATCAGTTGCCCCTCTATAAACATGTACATCCTGGAGCCTACCCATCAACCTTTTATCCACCAATACATAATCTAATAAACTACTTTCATTACGTGCTACATCATACCTTGTATATTTATTTATCCTCTTTTTCATAAAATATGTATTATTACCAAATTTCTTTCTACACATAGCTCAATTAAAGGCTCCCCATTTACATTTACCCCTGGCACCCCAAATTTACCTACTACTCAGAGTTTATTTCTTGGGTAGCACTGAAAATTGGGTTGGGCAAATGTTTTGTTAGTGGGATAGATTGTAAAGGACCTGCCTAGTATGGGCTAACAGGCCTGCTGCAGTGGTCCTCCTTTCTTATGTTCTTATGGTCTGATGTTAGGCAGAAATGGCCCCTCATGAATCCATGCAGAGTATCATTAATCAGATTATGCTTATCAAGATGGTTTCTTATATTATCAGCTATAATTTAATCTAGTAATTTGCCTACAATTGAAGTCAGGCTTTTTGGGTGGTAATTTGATGGTAACGTCTTGTCCCTTGCTTTAAAATTAGGAATTACATTCACCATCTTCCACATATCAGTCACTACACCTATTTGAAGAGATGTATTAAAAATATTATTCAATGGGGATTTATTTTACTTTAATCGATTTATCTGTTTGACAACTATATTGCTAGTGACTGTGATATTACATAATTTATCTTCTTCAGGCCCACTATAAAAATTAATTATTGGGATATTATTAGTGTCTTCATGTGTGAAAATCAAGAGAAAGTATTTATTAAAAGTCGAGCACATTTCATTTTCCTTGTCAGTAAGATGCCTAGAATTATTTTTAAGGGAACCTATCTTTTGTTCCATAAACCTGGAAAAAAAACTTTCAGGTTAGTTTTCAAATTCCTAGCAACTTTTTCATAGTCCCGTTTAGCTTTTCTTATCCCCTTTTTAACCTCCCTCTTAATGTGGCCTTAATGTGCCTTGTGGCCTTAACAGTTTCCTCCCACAGTAGTGTTCCTTGGTCCCTTTACAAGTTTGGGGGACAGTATATCATGCCTACAATCAATTTTTCATTCCCCTCTGAAAATTCCATCCAGACAGACTCTGTATGTGTTATTTCAGACTTTTACCTGTTTTTATGCAACAGTTCAAGTGATCTCAGACACACAGTGCCACCCCACCCCCCCTCCCAATACTTCTGTCTACTTGGAATAATTTAAAACCCTGAATCTGACATTCAGCAGGCATGTCCCAATTTTTTGTATTTAGGCATGTCTCATTTATGGCAAATACATCAATATTACCACCACCACCTGCGACAAATCTCAACGTGTCCGTCTTATTCCTAGCACTATTACTATTAGTATGATATAAATTTAAAGACCCTCCTTTCACTTTTCCCTTTCTGCTCTTTTCTGTTTTTCTACTATACCTATTACTGTCCTTGTCACCTAATGCCACTGGCTTTCCAATATCCACCTCACTCTACCTATTACTGGTTTCCCTAAAACCTCACAGCATTACTACACTGGGACTTCATTGTTTTCCCCTCAAAACCTATACCACTATTTCTAGTTTAAAGCCCTAACAGCTCCCTCCACTGCAGTGGCCAGTGCCCCCACCCCAGACCTAGATAAGTGAACCCCATCCCTGGCATACATGTTATTTCTGCCGTAGAAGAGGTCCCAGTTGTCAATGAATGTTACTGCATTATCCTTACAGCGTTTGTCCAGCCAGCAATTGGTGTCAGTTGCTGGCTGGACATTTATTTATTTTAATAAATGAAAGTTATTTATATTATTCCAGTCCCATTTTTTTTTTATAAATTTCAAATTTTAAATACTAACCAGGGCATAGACAATGTTTCCTAACCACTGAATGGCAGTATTGTATTTGTATATGAATTACAGGAATTTTAATACTGTACAGTAGAACCTCGATACTCAAACAGGTCCCTACTCGAACAATTCAGTATTCAAAAGCTTTGTTCAGTAAAAAAATCACTTGGTAGTCTACTGTTTGCTTGGCACTCAACCAAACTAACACGACCTGTCAGAACTTTACTGTAAACTATTTCATGTTTCTTCGCATGTTTTGGTGTTATTTTTTAGATTCTTCTTTCTTTCAACACACCGGCCATATCCCACTGAGGCAGGGTGGCCCAAAAAGAAAAACAAAGGTTTCTCTTTTTAAATTTAGTAATCTATACAGGAGAAGGGGTTACTAGCCCCTTGCTCCGGCATTTTAGTCGCCTCTTACATCATGCATGGCTTACGAAGGAAGAATTCTGTTCCACTTCCCCATGGAGATAAGAGGAAATGAACAAGAATAAGAACTAGAAATAAAATAGAAGAAAACCCAGATGTGTGTGCATATATATGCCTGTACATGTATGTGTAGTGTGTCCTAAGTGTAAGTAGAAGTAGCAAGACGTACTTGAAATCTTGCATGTTTATGAGACAGAAAAAAGGACACCAGCAATCCTGCCATCATGTAAAACAATTACAGGCTTTCATTTTACACTCACTTGGCAGGACAGTAGTACCTCCATGGGCAGTTGCTGTCTACCAACCTACTACCTAGAACCTTTATTTGTATAGGCATTATAATAGTTTAAAACTTGCCTGAAATGCTGTGCACAACGTGGGTTTTGAAACTTATAAATAAAGCTTTGTTTTGTTTTTGTCTTTTCTGTTATCACTGTACTTTCAAAAATTGTCGACAGTTTTTGTCAGGACACTTCCCCACGTTTCTAAATCACTTTAAGCAGACCTTCACATATACATTTTCCAAAGACATGCATTCTTTACTGATACATATATTGCTACTGACTCTTATATTACCTTCTCTGAAATACATATTGTACTAATTTTTTTATTTGTTACTACTGCTTTCACACTTAACTTGCCTGAACTAAGTAGTAGACTCCCTGTCTCAAGTTATCACAGGGACTTCAGTGATTCACTTAAGCAGGGGTTTGCTCAAATAATAATATAATAAATGCTGTACTGTTTTTACTCTCATTATTTTTGTGTTTGTACATGCTTGTTTTGTTTCTCTCTTGTATATAGTTATGAGGCTGCTCTTGCTCTTTTCATACATATTCTTGTTTCTCAATATCAGTTTGTGTTGATGGTATCACTGGTATGATGGCTAAAAAAAAAAAAAAAAAGTCATGTCAAATTCTTTGATGTAGTATATTAAAAGTGTTTTTACAAGTCTTTAACATTTGGAGATACAGTAGTTGAAAAAATCTTGTAACTCTAACATTATTAAAAAAAGCTATTTAAAAGGGCAGTATTGTTATTTTACTGAAAATGTGATTATGGTATAATTTTATTCGTCAAACACTGTTGTCATAATAATGCTGCAATGTACCGGTGATACATTTTGGTTAACAATTTTGGGTAAATATACAGTCTTAATCCTTGTGCAAAAAATTCAACATTGCTATAATGAAAGTTTCTTTGGGTCACTTTATCTTAGTGAGAAACGGCCAGTGTGTTAAAAAATATTAAAATAAAAATCTGGTATTGGTGTAGCAGTGTAAGAAACATCATGATAAATTGGTCTTGAGAAGGCACACTACATAAGTTATGAAACTACTGCACTATTACTTTCTTTTATATATGAGAAAGGTTTACTTTCACAGCATACTAGGGAATGCTTCTTATACTCACTTCATAGTAAGGGAATAAAAATAAAAAAAGACAGTTACAGTGTTTTTTTATTTGATTTTTTCCAGAGTGTTGCCTCAAGCTTAGGTGAAAATTTTGGAATTAATGTGGGGATCGTTTTGGGTGGAAGAACTAAGCAAAAAATGCTACATCCACGCATGTCTCAGCATCACCTTCTCATAGCAACCATTGGTGCTTTATCTAAACTCACAACTGTAGGTAAGTTAGTATGTAATAACTACACAGGCTCTAAGTAGTAAGTTGGTAGACAGCAATCACTCAGGGAGGGTGGTTGCTGTCTACCAACCTTCTCCTTACACTTAGGTCACACTAAACATGCATGCACAAGCTTATACAGTGGACCCCCGACTTACGATTAGCTCCCAACTCGAACAATTATGTAAGTGTATTTTTCTAAGTGCTTTTGTAAGCGTATTTTTGGGGGTCTGATACAGACTAATCTAATTTACAATATTTCTTAAGGGAGCAAATTCATTCGGTAACGGCACCCGAACAGCCTTCTGGAACTAATTAATATTGTAAGTCGAGGGTCCACTGTATATACACACACCCCTCTGGGGTTTTCTTTCTATTTTCTTACTAGTTCTTGTTTGTTTTTTCTTATCTCCATGGGAAAGTGGAACAGAATTCTTCCTTCATAAGCCATGCGTGTCGTAAGAGGCGATTAAAATGCCGGAAACTAGGGGCTAGTAACCTCTTCTCCTGTTTACATTACTGAAGTTAAAAAGAGAAACTTTCGTTTTTCTTTTGGGGCCACCCTGCTTCAGTGGGATACGGCCGGTTTGTTGAAAGAAGAAAACTACATTTGATGTTTCTAGTTTTAAAATCTCAGCTCTTTACTATCTCCAGTAAAAAGGGACACCATTTGGTGGCTAGATAAACCTTAGCTTGCATCTTGTCTTCTTCCTGCTCTACTCCATTTCATACCCAGAAAATTCAGTGATTGTAGCTAATACTTGGATCCTCTTTAACATCTTATTTCTTAATACAGTACCTACAAATATTAAATTTTTTTTTACATATTACTTTCTTCTTTCAACAAACTGGCCGTATCCCACCAAAGCAGGGTGGCCTAAAAAGAAAAAAATTCCTCTTTTCAACTTTAGTAATGTATACAGGATAAGGGGTTACTAGCCCCTTGCTCCTCACATTTTAGTCGCCTCTTACAACACGCATGGCTTACGGAGGAAAAATTCTGTTCCAATTCCCCATGGAGAACGTATTACATAATTTTATTATTTTTGGGCCTCAGACTTCAACTGTCTCAGACAGTGTGTGTGATTGTCTAAACTTTGAAAATCCTAGGCAGTCTCAATATTGTACAGGACTTTATACATCATATTACAGTAATTACATCATCATTCCTTACCCTGCTTTTTTAAGAAATATGTATAAGAACATTCCCTAGTTCTTTCATTAATTGTAGATTTCTGTCACTTGACTCATTACATATCATCACACTCATAATCTGTCTTACAATATTTATATGTACATTCCTATGGTATTTATACAGGTACAACACCAATTTACTAGGAACAGATAATTCGATACCTGTTTTAATTTGGACAGAATTACGATACTACTACTATGTCAAAATAGTTTACCTGGTGGCTACAGATAGCATTGTATATAGTGCTTGCTCACTTATATTGTTTACACTGCAGTTGGTGGTGGTGATCCCTTCATTCTGTGCAATTATTAGCATATTTTGCTAACAGCCTTATCTATGGCTAGTGAGTAACTCTGCAGGTCCAGTAAAATTCTAAAATTTACCACTCCAGGAGTAGTAGTACTGAAACATTCTTTGTTCACTTATATATAAATCTCTTTCATTTATCCTAATGTTAATTTAAGTTTCCAGCAGACCATGGTGGGTCAGAAGTGTATTGTTCAGTTGTTATTATATCACCTCTTTTGGTCTGGCAAAGTTGATATACAGTGGTCCCTTGAGATACAATGGGCTGGAGTCTCAATAATTTTGAGTTATGATTTACCCTTGTAAAGAAATTTAGTTCGGAGTGGCAGTGAAAATTTTGAGATACTATACATGTACAGTGGTCGATGGGCGTGGGTGGGGTCTCAGTCCAGAGACAAGACAGGGTGATGAAAAGGTCTTAAATGGAGTGATAGTGGAGCATGTGTTGGAGGTGAGTGGAGGGGGGGGGTGATGGGAGGGAGGGAGAGAGGCCATAAGTGTACTAGACAAGGATGGTGGGAGACAGTGATGAGTGCTAATATTAAGCCTACAGTTCTTTACTAATATGCCTGCAGGCCTGCCCACCCTTCCTCCTCTGCCCTGTCCTGCTTACCCTACCCTGGACATAAATCTATGAAAGCTAGACTTACTCTGCTGTTGGGTGCTAATGCCTCTGGATATTTCAAGCTGCAGCCTCTGCTTGTTTATCACTTAGAAAGCCCCAAAGTGTTTAAACAGCAAAAATAATACAAGGGCAGGTTGGGTGTGTTCTGGCATTTTGGACTGAATTACCATAAAACCATGTATTTTGGGGTTTGAGTTGCAATATTTTGGAGATATGATACATTTTCTGGAATATATGAATATCATAACTCAAAGGACCACTGAACCGGCAAAGCCTAGGAATGAAGGGTGTCAGAAAATCAGTATTGTACTTGTATTTATAAATTTATTACCATGTATTACTACTGTATCATTGCTGTCAGTATTGTTGTCATCATTGTGTTTATCATCATCATCATTGGTATCATTATCATCATTATCATTATCAAGTTAATAATGTATGTTTTCCTTCAAAAAATTAATTGCACATTATTTAGTAGCAAGTATAAGAGACAAATGTCACATGTAAATATGTAATTAAATGCTTCCCAGTTCTTTGACTGAAATTTTTTTTTTTAAAAATCTCATCTAAGAGTTAGTCATTCAGGGTTTATGTATATATAATACAGTACTGTACTGTAATATACACCATGTGCATTTTTTTTTTTCAACAAGTTGGCCGTCTCCCACCGAGGCAGGGTAACCCAAAAAAAGAAAGAAAATCCCCAAAAAGAAAATACTTTCATCATCATTCAACACTTTCACCACACTCACACATTATCACTGTTTTTGCAGAGGTGCTCAGAATACAACAGTTTAGAAGCATACACATATAAAGATACACAACATATCTCTCCAAACTGCCAATATCCCAAACCCCTCCTTTAAAGTGCAGGCATTGTACTTCCCATTTCCAGGACTCAAGTCCGACTATATGAAAATAACCGGTTTCCCTGAATCCCTTCACTAAATATTTACCCTGCCTCACACTCCAACAGATCATGAGGTCCCAAGTACATTCGTCTCATTCACTCCTATCTAAACCGCTCATGCACGCTTGCTGGAAGTCCAAGCCCCTTGCCCACAAAACCTCTTTACCCCCTCTCTCCAACCCTTTCGAGGATGACCCTACCTCGCCTTTCTCCCCTATAGATTTATATGCTTTCCATGTCATTCTACTTTGATCCATTCTCTCTAAATGACCAAACCACCTCAACAACCCCTTTATGCTCTCTGACTAATTACTTTTATTAACTCCACACCTTTTCCTAATTTCCACACTCCGATTTTCTGCATAGTATTTACACCACACATTGCCCTTAACCCTTTGACTGTTTTCGACATATAAATACGTCTTACGAGCCAATGTTTCTGACGTATATATACTCAATAATTCTAGCGGCTTCAAATCAAAGCGGGAGTAAAGACTGGTAGGCCCCATGTGAGAGAATGGTCTGTGTGGTCAGTGTGCACCACATAAAAAAAAATCCTGCAGCACACATTACGTAATGAGAAAAAAAAAAACTGATCGTTTTTTGGAATAAAACGCCGACTTTGAGGTGTATTTTCGTATAGTATTTATCGTTGTATTTGCGTTTTCATGGTCTTAGGTGATAAAATGGAAAACATATTACAGAAATAGAGATGATTTTCATTACTTTGACGATGAAAACGACCTTGAAACTGAGCTCAAAGTTGCGGAAATGTTCGATTTTTACCAATGTTCAGGAGTAAGTAAATCACACCACACGTCCAATACACGTCAGCTGGGGAGTCCTAGTGAAACTGATATTATTTATACCATTTTTACAATAATGCAGTAGTCTGCATAACAGTAAATTTTGTATTTTTTTGTATGAATAAAAAATCAAAATAGAAAGCAATAATAATATAAGAGGGGCCTAGAGATGTGACTAATGGATAGAGCATATGTTATTTTAGTGCCACGAATGTCTACCTTGTTTATTCTGGACCCTATTTTGAAATTGGCATCTTTTTTAGTTTGCGTGAAATTGGCCAAATTGCCAATTTCTGACCACCATATTGGGTAGTCAGAATTAGTAAATGGGAGGTTTCTTGTACTCAGCTGATAGATAAAATGGAGTTCTAAAGAAATAGCTATGAGTTTGGTCAACTGGAACAATGGAATTGGCTGAAAATAGGGCTCAAAGTCGGCGAAATCGCCAATACTCATATGTCGCCGAGACCGCTTAATTCGCGGGAGCATAATTCCATGAGTTTTCGACCAATTTTCGAACTTTTGGTGTCATTACCATCGGTAAAAGATTCTCTATCATTTCATAAGAAAAATAATTTTTTTTTTTTTTTAAAAATTGAGCGACATAGAATGACAGTTTCAGAGAGGAGCCTGAAACAGTCAAAGGGTTAAACAGGACATCTCCACTGCCTCCAACCGTCTCCTCGCTGCTGCATTTACCACCCAAGCTTCACACCCATGTAAGAGTGTTGGTACTACTATACTTTCATACATTCCCTTCTTTGCCTCCATAGATAACGTTTTTTGACTCCACATATACCTCAACGCACCACTCACCTTTTTTCCCTCATCAATTCTATGATTAACCTCATCCTTCATAAATCCATCCGCCGACACGTCAACTCCCAAGTACTATCTGAAAACATTCACTTCTTCCATACTCCTCCTCCCCAATTTGATATCCAGTTTTTCTTTATCTAAATCATTTGATACCCTCATCACCTTACTCTTTTCTGTGTTCACTTTCAACTTTCTACCTTTACACACATTCCCAAACTCATCCACTAACCTTTGCAATTTTTCTTTAGAATCTCCCATAAGCACAGTATCATCAGCAAAAAGTAACTGTGTCAATTCCCATTTTGAATTTGATTCCCCAAAATTTAATCCCACCCCTCTCCCAAACACCCTAGCATTTACTTCCTTTACAACCCCATCTAGAAATATATTAAACAACCATGGTGACATTACACATCCCTGTCTAAGACCTACTTTTACCGGGAAGTAGTCTCCCTCTCTTCTACACACCCTAACCTGAGCCTCACTATCCTCATAAAAATCTTTACAGCATTTAATAACTTACCACCTATTCCATATACTTGCAACATCTGCCACATTGCTCCTCTATCCACTCTATCATATGCCTTTTCTAAATCCATAAATGCAGTAAAAACTTCCATACCTTTATCTAAATACTGTTCACATATATGCTTCAATGTAAACACTTGATCTACACATCCCCTACCCACTCTGAAACCTCCTTGCTCATCTGCAATCCTACATTCTGTCTTACCTCTAATTCTTTAAATTATAACCCTACTGTACACTTCCTGGTATACTCAGTAAACTTATTCCTCTATAATTTTTACAGTCTCTTTTGTCCCCTTTCCCTTTATATAAAGGGACTATACATGCTCTCTGCCAATCCCTAGGTACCTTCCCCTCTTTCATACATTTGTTAAACAAAAGTACCAACCACTCCAACACTATATCCCCCCCAGCTTTTAACATTTCTGTCATGATCCCATCAGTTCCAGCTGCTTTACCCCCTTTCATTCTACGTAATGCCTCACGTACCTCCACCACACTTACATCCTGCTCTTCTTCACTCCTAAAAGATGGTATACCTCCCTGACCAGTGCATGATTTTTGTTATTAATAGTATTATTACAATGTTGTATTAGTATTGTATTTTTTTTTTTTCAACAATCTGGCCATATCTCACCAAGGCAGGGTGGCCCAAAAAGAAAAATGAAAGTAGTAGTGTATTTATTAACTGGTAATCATTTTGCTTGCAGGTGTTTATGATACATCCCTTGTAAGACACGTAACACTTGATGAGGCTGATACATTACTTGACGACTCTTTCAATGATCAAGTGTCACGATACATCTCCAAATTCCCAGTTAGTATAAAAATGTATCATTGTTAACAAATATGAGGCTTATATTTTGACCACGTTTATTGATTGTTATGAAAATTATTTGAAATTCCACTGGTCTTACATTAAATTCAACTACAGTTGAATCCCGAAATTCATAAGCTTTAGGGCATCTCTGATAGTTTTGAATATTCAGATTATAGTGGTACCAACATCCTTATGTGGGTGTGAAGCATGGGTTTTAAATGTAGTAGTGAGGAGGAGGCTGGAGGCACTGGAGATATGCCTGAGGGCAGTGTGTGGTGTGAATTTTTTGCAGAGAATTCATAGTTTGGAGATTAGAAGGAGGTGCAGGGTTACTAAAAGTATTATCCAGAGGACTGAGAAGGTGTTATTGAGATGGTTTAGATATTTAGAGAGGATAGAACAAAACAGGGTGTATGAATCTGTAGTGGAGAGAAAGCAGAGTAGGGGTCATCCTTGGAAAGATTGGATGGAGGGGGTAAACGATGTTTTGTATGTTGAACCTTGAAATAGATGGGCTACAGCAACAGAAGACCACACTGAGTTCCACTCTTGTCAGCTAAGAACAGTTGCCTGATCTGACAAATTGCAGTTTCTGCTGTGACATTCAGATGGTAGGGTCAGAATTTGGCATAAACAACATGAATCCATGGATCCATCCTGCCTTATGCCAATGGTTCAGGCTGGTTGTGGTGGTGTAATGGTGTGGTAAATGTTTTCCTGGCATACATTAAGCCCCATAATACCAACTGGGCATAATTTAAATGCCACAACCTTCCTGAATATTGTTGATGACCATGTGCATTCCTTTATAGCCACAGTCTACTCATCTTCCAGTAGTTACCTCCAACAGGATAACATGCCATGTCACAAAACACATGTCATCTCAAGCTGGTTCCACAAGGTACAGCAAAAATTAGCTAGAAAAGGGATAGAAATGGGAAATGCAAGTGACATGCATTTAGGTAAAAGTAAATCCTCAGTAAAACATTATGACTATCCTAAACTACCAAATATTTCTCACTTTATTGCCACCAGGAATGAGAAGGAATTATAAGCTTTGTTGTTTTTTGTAATGTAACATAATTTCTATTAATGTCTAGTATGTTTCTTAGGTTCAAGGAAGTAGATATGAAGAGAAGCAGCAGCAGCCATTAGTAATGTCTGGTATACAGTTAACACTAGTATCAGCTACACTGCCACTCAGCCTCCACACTATCCTGGATCCTATTGTAGATGTAAGTTGATTTCTTAAAAGAACCCCAGTATAATTGAAAAATTGAGTAAGCATTTGCCTTCTTCAGCTGTTTGCAAGTATTTGTAATTGATTTTACAAGTGCAGCTGCTGACTAAAACGACAGTGTTTCCATAAACTAATGTCGTTATGGTTTTAAATGAAAGTTTTACATGTAATTTCTGAGTCTGAATATCAATGTATGATAGTTAAAATATAATAATTATTAGTTTACATTGATTATTAAAGCTAAAATGCAAGCCTAATAACTGTGAAATAATTATTCCTTTGAAATAAGAATAATTACTAGGGTTGTTCAGGAAAACTGAGAAATCAAATTTATTCATTTGTAATTTTTTTTTTTTTTTTTCAACAAGTCGGCCGTCTCCCACCGATCTGCCTTGATAATTTAATACCATTAATTATAATATATTTTGCTCTTAATTTCAGCTTGAATCTATTACAAATATCACAACTCCATACCTCAACCACCTCATGCCACATGTATCTCAGCGTTTCTTTCGCGTTAACCACCTAACAAAGGCAGAGAAACTCTTGGAATTGGTAAAAAAAGATGCAAAAAAAGGAACCCCAGTTGTGATATTTAGGTGAGAAATGTCTTTGTTAACTTTTGTAGCTGTAATTTTTTTGTACCTGTGGTAATTTTCGAGTATGTACAGTACACTATGAAAAAGAAAAATTACATAATTTTTTAGTACGTATCTGATTCTGTAAAATATATTGATGGCTATGTTTTTCTGTTTAAAAAATGTTACAATCATGATTTTTATGAGCAGAAACTAAAACATTTGTTTATGTTATATCAAATTCTCTCTGCATCTCATAACTTCAGTGATCCATCATACTTCTGTACTGTTCTGTGCTCATCACTCCTTTTAAGGCAGCTGGAAGACATTAGAGAAATCATTCAGCATTGAATATTTTGGGAAAATAGAATGTCTGTGGCCTCGTATACATGATTTTTTTTAAATGATATTTACCATACATCTTACCTGGAGTATACCTGAAGAGGGTTTTGGGGGTCAACACCCCTGAGGCCTGGTCTGTGACCAAGCCTTGTGGTGGATCAGGACCTGATCAACCAGATTGTTACTGCTGGCCACACACAAACTGACATATGAACCTCAGTCCAGCTGGTCAGGTACTGACTTTAGCTGCCTCTCCAGTACCTTCTTGAAGACAGCCAGGGGTCTATTGGTAATCCCCCTTATGTATGCTGGGAGGCAATTGAACAGTCTTGGGTCCCTGACACTTACTGTGTTGTCACTTAGTGTACTAGTAGCATCCCTACTTTTCATTGGAGGGGATGTTGCATCTCCTACCTAGTCCTGCTTTTGTAGGGAGGATTTTCCAAGTGTATATTTTATGTATCTTTCTCTCTTGCATTCCAGGGAGTACAAATCAGGGGCTCAACTGTTTCCAGTAATTTGGGCGCTTTAACGTACTTATACATTCCTTGAAAGATCTCTGTACATTCTCCAGGTATGCAGTTTCATCTGCCTTGAAAGGGGCTGTTAGTGTATAGCAGTATTCCAGCCTAAAGAGAACAAGTGACTTGAAGAGAATCATCATTGGTTTGGCATCCCTAATTTTGAAGGTTCTCATTATTCATCCTATCATTTTCCTAGGAGATGTGGTAGACATTGTTGTGATCTTTGAAAGTGAGATTCTCAGACATTATCACTCAGGTCCTTCACATTAGTTTTTCGCTCTGTTGTGTCATTGGAACTTGTTTTATACTCCAATCTAGTTTTTATTTCCTTGAGTTTTCCATAGTGGAGTAATTGAAATTTGTCTTCATTGAACTTCATATTGTTTTCCGAGGCCCATTTAAAGACATGGTTAATGTCTGCTTGAAGATTTGTAGTGTCTTCAATGGATGACACTTGTGCAAATTCTGGTATCATCAGCAAAGGAGGACATGGTGCTGTGGTTTACATCTCTGTCTATGTCAGATATGATGATGAGGAAAAGGATGGGAGCGAGTACCGTACTTTGGGGAACAGAGTTTTTCACTGTGGCCTCCTCTGACTTGACTCTGTTTATTATTACTGTCTGTGTTGTCTTTTTTAGGAAGTTATAGATCCATCTACCAACTTTTCCTCTTATTCCTTTATCACATATTTTGTGCTGTTACGCCATGATCACACTTGTCAAAGGCATTCACAAAGTCTGTGTATACAGGCCTGCCATCACAAAACCGGCATCATTGGGACCTGTAGTGTGCCGGATTACTGAGTTTGCCGGATTACAGAGTGGTTAGGTTAGAATACACTTAATAAAATTAACCAACTTGACTTACACAAGAAAGTTCATTGAACATCGGCAAAAATCAAACATTTCCGCTACTTTGAGCTCAGTTTCAAGGTACTTTTCATCGTGAAACCAATCAAAATCATATCTGTTTCTGTAATATATCTTCCATTCTATCAAATGAGACCAAAAAATTGAGAATACAACCATGAAAACCATATGAAAATATACCGCAAAGAGGTGGCTAATGGCTGAAAAGTGAACTCCTTCATTTATCGTCTGTTTTTTTTTTTTTTTTCGTTTTTGGTGTATGTTAAGAAGCATCTTTCCATCATACGTTGCCCAAGTTTCAATAAGATAGCCCAACAAACAACTGAGGAAAAAAAATATTTACCAAAAATCATATACTATTGCAAGCCCAAGCCAGGTACTGGGAAATAATCCTTTTCTGCTTTTTTTGGGTTATCCTGGTACCTAGCATAGTGCTATGTATGATAATCGTGAAACGTATTTTTTATACCTGAATAAACTTATTATTTACTTCTTTCTTTTGCTGAATACAAAAAACCCGCCCATTCACCTATTTCAACTACCCAATTAAAAGGTCAAATTGGCATTTGGCCAAAATTCACACAAATTTCAAAGATCCCAATTTAAAAAGCAGTGTCCAAAATAAACAAGCAGACTTCCTGGCTTTAAAAAATAACATTTTTCTGTTCATTAGTCAGGCTCCAGGCCCCTCTTAATTACTCTTGTTATCATTTGGAATTTTTTTTTCACACAAAAATGGAAGATTTACTTTTTCCGATACTGCTTATTTAAAAATTATATAAATAATGTCAACCCATTCTTGACTGCATTTTGGGGGAATTTGGGACTGGCGGGAAACGTATTAGAATAGCAGTTTATCTTAAAAATCATAAGAAAAAAACATTTCCCCACAGAGTCAAATTTCAGGACTTTTTTTTGTGAAAAGAATTCAAAATAATTATTTTTGTAATATATTTTCCCATTGTATCAAATAAACCCAGAAATGAGATACAACAATAAAAACCATAGAAAAATACCGCTAGGGGGCCTAATGGCTGAGAAGTGAACCCCGTCTTTTAGGTTGATTTTTTCTTTTTTGGGTGTACAAAAAACATCTTTCCCTCAACATTCCCCAATTTCAGTAAGGGAACCCCAAAAACAAAAATAATAATAACAATAAAATTTTTTTACACAATACAGGGCATGGGATGTCCTACGACACAGTGAAAACTATTAGAAAGCCCTTGTTATGCTAAACATTTAGGCAAATTGGGGCAGTATCCCAGGACAACTAAAAACCAGTCCACAACCCCAGGTACCCATTTATGATGGGGGAAACATAGACAAAAGGGGAAAAAAAAACACGCCCCGGTTTCTACCCCGGGTGGGGAAAAAATATTTACCCAAAAAACATATTGGGTAGCCCAAGCCCGGGATAGAATTTGACCTTTTGACTTTTTTGGGGGGCCAGGGGGTTACACTTCGTATGTTGATAATTTTATATGTAAGAAAATAGCCTTTTTTTTTCAGTTTTGGTACGTACAGTGTAATCACGTTAGCCATGGCTATACTCCGTTTTTTCAATATAAGCCCCCCAAAACAGGGATAGGGAATAGTCTTTTATCCATATCCTCTTCATACCTCCATTGAACTGCTCGTTTTTTTGGGGGGAAAGTTTTCCCTTCTGGAAATTTAACGTGTTTTTAGAATTTATATTTTTTATTTGTCATTTTGATCATTGTGATAGACAAAAACTTATGTTGATATTCCCTAATAATAAAGCATATTCCCCTGCATTACGAGACTGAGCTCATGGCAACTGACAGTGGCTTCAAAGCCACCTTATCTTTACTGGACAATGTACTGTGTAGGTGCTTCACACAGCAAGAATCATTTCTTTTATTTGTTGGAACCATGGCTAGGGCTAAAAGTAAGCAGGTTATAACAATAAATGGAGAAAAAGAAATTGGAATGACTTATGCAGCAAGTAGCGCCACCAAACAGTACCAGCAGGTTGGTGTGGCGACCCTGGAAATTTGAAATTATGCTAGCTGAAATTAGTGCCGAATAACTGTTGGAACTGGATGTCTGATTGCCGGATTTGTGATGGCAGACCTGTACTACATCTGCATTTTGACTGTCCTCCAGGGCATCCAAGACCATGTCATAGTGATCCAGTAGCTGTTAGAGGTAGGAGCAACTCATTCTAAATCCATGCTGCCCTGGATTGTGTAATTGATGGGTATCCAAGTGGTTGGCAATCTTGCTTCTTAGAACCCTTTCAAAGATTTTTATGATGTGGGACATTAGGTCTATTGGCCTGTAATTCTTTGCAATTGCTTTACTGCCACCTTTGTGAAGTGGGGCTATATCTGTTGTTTTTAGTGACTGGGATGCTCTTTCTCCATAGAATAGTTAATCCACATAAAAAGGGTTTCTTGCAGTTCTTGATGAACACAGAGTTCCACGAGTCTGGGCCTGGGGCAGAGTGCATAAGCATGTCATTTATTGCTTTTTCAAGATCTTGTGGTGTTAGGATTATATCAGAAATTCTTGAATTAGCCAAATTTTGAGTCTGTCATAAAAAATTCATTTAGATTGTCACTCCTTAGCCTGATTAATGGCTCACTAAATGCTGAATCTTATTGGGACTTCAGTATCTCACTTATTTCTTTGCTGTCATCTGTGTAAGTCTATCTTGCTTAAGCAGGGGCCCAATACTGATGTGGTTTTTACCTGAGATTTGGCATAAGAAAAGAAATTTTATTTTTTTCATTTTCATTTATGGCTTTAAGTTCTTCCTGTGTTTCTTGGCTCCTGTATGATTCCTTAAGCTTAAGTTCGATATTTTCTATTTCTCTGGCCAGTACTTTCTTACGTATTTCAGATAGACTGGCCCCTTTGAGCAGCTTTGCTTTTCTTTGCCTTTGCCTGTAGAAGGAGCATCTCTCTCATTTCAGTTTACATCTCTTCATTTTTCTTAGTGGAATGTGACTTGAGCATACCTCAAGTGCCACAGAGTTAATTCTTTCTAGGCAAAGGTTTGGATCTGTGTTGTGTAGGATATCATCCCAGCTTGTTTCATTTAGGCCATGGTTAATTTGATCCCACTGTGTGTTTCTGTTATTGAAGTTGAATTTGGTGAAGGCACCCCTTATAACTGATCTCATTTTGCTGCTCAGGAGCTCTGCACATGTATGTCTGTATTTCAATTATATTGTGATCCAAGTGTACTGCCTTTAATACTTTGATACTGTTATATTTCACACCAGTTCATCATTATTAGTGAAGATAAGGTCAGGTGTATTTTCTGGTCTTCTTGGATCCACTATTTGCTGGCTTCAGGTAAATTTGTTGCAGAGGTTTAATAGCCCATGTATGTGTGTGAATTTTCATGTGAGCAATACCTCCATATACTAACTCCCCTACTCTGTTTTTAACTGACAAATCCATTTGTTCCCTAGACTTTCTTTACCTGTTTAATCTCACTCCAAAATTTTTTTGTTATTTTCATCAAAATTTCTTGACAGTGCCTCTCCCACTCTATCATCTGCTCTCCTTTTGCACTCTCTTCACCTTTCTTTTACTCTCCATATACTCTGCTCTTCTTATAACACTTCTATTTTGTAAAAACCTCTCATAAGCTACCTTTTCGTCTTTTATCACACTTTGCTTCATTCCACCAATCACTCCTCTTTCCTCCTGCACCCACCCTCCTATATCCACAAACTTCTGCCCTACATTCTAATTCTGCATTTTTAAAACTATTCCAACCCTCTTCAACCCCCCCCCCCCCCTCACTACTCATTCTTGCACTAGCCCACCTTTCTGCCAATAGTTGCTTATATCTCACCCGAACTTCTTCCTCCCTTAGTTTATGCACTTTCACCTCTCTCTTACTTGTTGCCATTTTCCTTTTGTCCTATCTACCTCTTACTCTAACTGTAGCTACAACTAAATAATGATCCAGTATATCAGTTGCCTCTCTATAAACATGTATGTCCTGAAGCCTACCCATCAACCTTTTATTCACCAATATATAATTTAACAAACTACTTTCATTACATGCTATATCATACCTTCTATATTTATTTATCCTCTTTTTCATAAAATATGTATTACTTATTACCAAACCTCTTTCTGCACATAGCTCAATTAAAGGCTCCCCATTTTCATTTACCCCTGGCACCCCAAATTTACCTACTACTCCCACAACATTTTTCCCACTTTAGCATTGAAATCCCCAACCACAAGTACTCTCACACTTGGTTCAAAACTCCCCACACACTCACTCAATTCCCAAAACCTCTCTCTCTCCTCTACACTTCTCTCTTCTCCAGGTGCATATACACTTACTATAACCCACTTTTCACATCCAACTCCACATAATCCTTGAATTAATACATTTATACTCCCTCTTTTCCTGCCATAGCTTATCCTTCAACATTATTGCTACTCCTTCTTTAGCTGTAACTCTATTTGAAACCCCTGACCTAATCCCATTTACTTCTCTCCACTGAAACTCTCCCACCCCCTTCATCTTTGTTTCACTTAAAGCCAGGACATCCATCTTCTTTTCATTCATAGCATCCACAATCATTTCTTTCTTATCATTCGCACAACATCCACGCACATTCAGACATCCCACTTTGATAGTTTTCTTCTTCTTTTAAGTAATTTGTACAGAAAAAGGTGTTACTAGCCCATTGTTCCCGGCATTTTAGTTGACTTTTACAACACGCATGGCTTAAGGAGGAAAGATTCCTATTCCACTTCCCCATGGATATAAAAGGAAAAATAATAAAAACAAGAACTATTAAGATAAAATCAAAGAAAACTCAGATCTTTCTTTCAGCACACTGGCCGGATCCCACCGAGGCGGGGTGGCCCAAAAGGAAAAACGAAAGTTTCTCCTTTTACATTTAGTAATATATAAAGGAGAAGGGGTTACTAGCCCCTTGCTCCTGGCATTTTAGTCGCCTCTTACAACACGCATGGCTTACGGAGGAAGAATTCTGTTCCACTTCCCCATGGAGATAAGAGGAAATGAACAAGAACTAGAAAGAAAATAGCAGAAAACCCAGAGGGGTATATGTATATATATGCTTGTACATGTATGTGTAGTGTGACCTAAGTGTAAGTAGAAGTAGCAAGACGTACCTGAAACCTTGCATGTTTATGAAACAGAAAAATGGACACCAGCAATCCTACCATCATGTAAAACAATTACAGGCTTTCGTTTTACACTCACTTGGCAGGACGGTAGTACCTCCCTGGGCGGTTGCTGTCTACCAACCTACTACCTAGAGAAAACTCAGATGAGTGTGTATAAATAAATGTGTACATGTATGTGTAGTGTGACCTAAGTAACACTAGTTATTGGTAGGAAATCTGTAAACATCTAGGACAACCAGTAGTCTGCCTGACCACTGCCAGTTGTTTAAAGAATTATCACAGCTATTTACTGTATATTCTTAATTTATTATTGTTTTACTTGTTCACTTTGCTAAATGGAATTATTCATGTAATATACCATAGCTGTTCTGAAGGTGTTTGGATTGTTTAGCTAGGAGGATACTGAGATTTCAAGCTGGACCCCAAACCTGATCTTCACCATGCAGTAGAAAACACAGGGCAATTCTGAGGGTCAGATTTTGAAAAGAAAAAAGTGCATCTTGTATGTGGCAAAATATAATAATACAGCATCTAAATCACTGAGAATGCCACAAATTTCATGTAATATACTTTGGAATGGAGGAATGATGTAAACAATTATATATACATGGAAAATACTTCAAGTGCCAGGCCCTCATTTTGCACACTGCCATAAACTACTGGGATTGAGAAATATGGAATGGAGTGCAAATTAAAACCAGTGAAAAGCTGGGTACTATAAACATAATAGGTTTAGCACTTAGTTTTGATTATAATAATATAAACATAATTAGTCAACACTGTATCCATATCCATGGTTCACAAGTATTCAGCTTGTTACTAGCACATATAAGAAATATTGTGAGAACAAAGGTAGCCATTTTCAAGAGGAAACTGTATTACTCTCTGCTGAATGCCTGATCATCTGTGTTGTGATGGTTGTGTGGGCCATTAGCAGTAACAGCCTGGTTGATTAAGTAATCAGTAAGGAAGCCTGGCCTCAGACCAGGCTGTGAGGATAGGAAAACCCTTCTTGAAACAAGTCATAGGTATTTCCTAATTATCTCTATCACTCCATCACATTTTAACTTCTTATACTATAAATTTTTAATTCTTTTTAACATGTCAGCCTGCTAAATTTATTAAATAAAGGCTACTGGCAGCAACAGCTTTGTTGATCAGGCAGTGAACAATGTAATCTAGCCTTAGAAGAACCCTTAAAACTGGTCACAGGCATATCTCACAGACATCTTTTGTTTTCCGTAAGACATTACAAGTTTGTTTTTCCTCAGACTTTGATGTGATTGACTAAACTTTACAATAATCTTCTGTTTACAACAGCAACTACAGTAAGACATGTGATTGGCTATCATTATTCCTAAATGAGAACGGCGTGCCATGTATCAGATTTCATGGCAACATGCAAGCTGAAAGTAGAAAAGGTCTCTTTGAGACTTTCCAATCTGGCAAAGTACTGGCCCTCTCCTGCACAGATTTGGCATCACGTGGCTTAGATACTGTTACAGTAAGTTCTGTTTTTATTATTCATTTCAAAATATATTTTAAAGACATTACCCTCTTTATCTTTTTGAGCTCTATATATATTGTGTTTTAGTGCATAGTTGGTTTCATAAAATTATTTTTAAATTTTAGTACTTTTACACAAATAACTCGCGCTGAGGTCTTAGTTAGACCAAAATGTCATCGTAAGTTTCAGTCTCCTAAGTGCAGGTTATTTGTATATTGTTCCAGCCATGGCATTGTGACTTTTTATTCTCTTATATGTCTTGATATTTACCACCCCCAAGGCTGGCCATGTGATCAATTTCGAGTTTCCAAAGTTCATTGCTGATTATATACATCGATGTGGACGAACAGGAAGAGTTGGCAGCAAAATGACTGGTTTAGTGACAAATTTAGTACACCGTCCTCAAGAAATTGAACTTGTTCAAAAGATCGAGGTAAGGTATAATAATACAGTATGTTCACAGAAAAAAATGGCAGGTGTTAAACCAGATAAGAACCCAACAAATAAATCTGTGCTTATAAATTAAGCAGTTTAGAAAGCACAATACTGTTCGATAAATACCTGATTAACTATTTTTTTGTTTGGCATCACAATCAGCAGCCCACTTGTTGGTCCTAATATGCCCCCACAATTATCAATAGACTAGGTAGATAATAATAATAATAATAATTAGGCATTTAGATATTCTTGAGTGCTCTTCTTTTAAGAAATTCACAGGTGCTTGCACACCAAGCCATAAATGCAACAGCTATGAAGAAAAAAATGCTAATGTTTATATTCAAATGTGTGTAAAGGTAGAAAGTTGAAAGTGAACATAGAAAAGAGTAAGGTGATGAGAGTATCAAATGATTTAGATAAAGAAAAATTAGATATCAAATTGGGGAGGAGGAGTATGGAAGAAGTGAATGTTTTCAGATATTTGGGAGTTGACGTGTCAGCGGATGGATTTATGAAGGATGAGGTTAATCATAGAATTGATGAAGGAAAAAAGGTGAGTGGTGCATTGAGGTATATGTGGAGGCAAAAAATGTTATCTATGGAGGCAAAGAAGGGAATGTATGAAAGTATAGTAGTACCAACACTCTTATATGGGTGTGAAGCTTGGGTTGTAAATGCTGCAGCGAGGAGGCAGTTGGAGGCAGTGGAGATGTCCTGTCTGAGAGCAATGTGTGGTATAAATATTATGCAGAAAATTTGGAGTGTGGAAATTAGAAGGCGTGGAGTTAATAAAAGTATTAGTCAGAGGGCTAAAGAGGGTTTGTTGAGGTGGTTTGGTCATTTAGAATGGATCAAAGTAGAATGACATGGAGAGCATATAAATCTGTAGGGGAAGGAAGGCAGGGTAGGGGTTGTCCTCAAAAAGGTGGGAGGGAGGGGGTAAAGGAGGTGTTGTGGACAAGGGGTTTAGACTTCCAGCAAGCGTGCGTGAGCGTGTTAGATAGGAGTGAATGGAGACAAATGGTATTTGGGGCCTGACGATCTGTTGGAGTGTGAGCAGGGTAATATTTAGTGAAGGGATTCAGGGAAACCGGTTATTTTATATAACCAGACTCGAGTCCTGGAAATGGGAAGTACAATGCCTGCACTCTAAAGGAGGGGTTTGGGATATTGGCAGTTTGGAGAGATATATTGTGTATTTTTATACGTATATACTTTTTTATACGTATATACTGTCATGTCTGAGGGCAATGTGTGGTGTGAATATAATGCAGAGAATTCGTAGTTTGGAAGTTAGGAGGAGGTGCGGGATTGCCAAAACTGTTGTCCAGAGGGCTGAGGAAGGGTTGTTGAGGTGGTTTGGACATGTAGAGAGAATGGAGCGAAACAGAATGACTTCAAGAGTGTATCAGTCTGTAGTGGAAGGAAGGCGGGGTAGGGGTCGGCCTAGGAAAGGTTGGAGAGAGGGGGTAAAGGAGGTTTTGTGTGCGAGGGGCTTGGACTTCCAGCAGGTATGCGTGAGCGTGTTTGATAGGAGTGAATGGAGACAAATGGTTTTTAATACTTGACGTGCTGTTGGAGTGTGAGCAAAGTAACATTTATGAAGGGGTTCAGGGAAACCGGCAGGCCGAACTTGAGTCCTGGAGATGGGAAGTACAGTGCCTGCACTCTGAAGGAGGGGTGTTAATGTTGCAGTTTAAAAACTGTAGTGTAAAGCACCCTTCTGGCAAGACAGTGATGGAGTGAATGATGGTGAAAGTGTTTCTTTTTCGGGCCACCCTGCCTTGGTGGGAATCGGCCAGTGTGATAATAAAAATATACTTCTAAACTGTTGTATTCTGATTATGTGTGAGTGAGGTGAAAGTGTTGAATGATGATGAAAGTATTTTCTTTTTGGGTCACCCTGCCTCGGTGGGAGACGGCCGACTTGTTGAAAAAAAAAAAAGTTTATATTCAAGAGGATCATAAACTCTAAAAAGAAAAAAAAAATGTGCTTTCAACTGTGACTTGAAAGCATGAACAGATCCCTGATTCCTGACAGACACTGGCAACCTGTTGAAAAATATGGGAGTTACTTTGCTTCTTGAGAATGAACCTAATTACCTCTTACTTCCCTGGTGCTGTATGACCTCTTTGGGTTTAGAACTTCCCATGAACATAATGATAATAGTGTACAGGTGTGAAATTATTCTCTGTACCTCTTATACACAGGCTATTTTATGTAGTCATGTACTGGGAAGTAAGTAGGGACATCACATAAGAACATAAGAAAGAAGGAACACTGCAACAGGCCTACTGACCCATGCAGAGCAGGTCCATCCCCCCCCCCCCCCAATTAGCCCAATGACTCAATCCTCCCCTGGATTAGCCAAGTGACCCACCCAGTCTGGTCACCTCCATTCAAGGAAGGAGCACGGCACCAGACCCAGCAGCACAAGCTAGTCAGGTCCAACTCACACCCACTCATGTATTTATCTAATCTATTTTTAAAACTACACAACGTTTTAGCCTCAATAACTGTACTCGGGAGTATGTTCCACTCATCCACAACTCTATTACCAAACCAGTGCTTTCCTATATCCTTCCTGAATCTGAATTTTTCCAACTTGAAACCATTGCTGCGAGTTGTCTTGTCTGGAAATTTTCAGCACGCTATTTACATCCCCTTTATTTATTCCTGTTTTCCATTTATACACCTCGATCACATCCCCCCTAATTCTACGCCTTTCGAGAGAGTGCAGATTCAGGGCCCTCAGTCTATCCTCATAGGGAAGATTTCTGATACATGGGATCATCTTTGTCATCCTCCTCTGTACGTTTTCCAGAGCATTTATATCCATTCTGTAATACGGTGACCAGAACTGAGCAGCATAGTCTAAATGAGGCCTAACCAAGGATATATAGAGTTGAAGAACAACCTGAGGACTTCTATTACTTATACTTCTAGATATGAAGCCAAGAATTCTGTTAGCTTTATTGCAAACACTAATGCACTGTTGTCTTGGTTTTAGTTTACTGTTAACCAGAACTCCTAATTCCTTTTCGCAATCAGTAGTATTAAGATCTACATTTTTTTTTTTTTTTTTTTTTTTTTTTTCCTCAACAAGTCGGTCGTCTCCCACCATTTAGAACTTTGCATTTGTCAATATTAAACTGCATCTGCCACTTCTCCGACCATTGCATCAGTCTATTCAAATCATCCTGGATTGGACGGTCTATTTTGGTGTCATCAGCAAATTTGCTTATGTCGCTATTTATTCCCTCATCTATGTCGTTTATGTAAATTGTGAACAACAACGGGCCCAGTACTGACCTCTGAGGAACACCGCTTGTGACGTGCCCCCATTCTGATTTCTCCCCATTTATGCAAACTCTCTGCTACCTATTTGTCAGCCATGCCTTTACCCAGGAAAAAGTTTCTCCTCCTATTCCGTGTGCCTAAAGTTTCCTCAATAGCCTCTGGTGTGGAACTCTGTCGAAAGCCTTACTGAAGTCCATATATACAATATCATATTCATTATCATGATCTACCTCCTCAAACACCTTAGTGAAAAAAGTTAGTAAATTTGATAGACAGGAATGCCCCTTTGTAAAACCGTGTTGAGATTCATTAATCAATCTGTGCCTATCAAGATGGCTACGAATTGCCTCAGCAATTATTGATTCCATAAATTTTCCCACTATGGAGGTAAGGCTTATTGGTCTATAGTTCAAAACCAAGAACCTGTCACCTGCCTTGTAAACAGGTATTACATTTGCCATTTTCCACTTATCAGGCACTATGCCAGTTTGTAGTGTTATGTTAAAAAGATTTGCCAAAGGTATGCTAAGTTCCTCTTTACATTCCTTTAACACCCTTGCAAACAGTTCATCAGGGCCTGGGGATTTGTTAGGTTTTAGTTTCTCTATTTGTCAGAGGACCATGTCACTAGTTACCACAATCATGCATAGTTTATTATCATCCTGTTCTACATAATCTATTATTTCAGGAATATCACTAGTATTTTCCTGGGTGAAAACTGAGAGAAAGTAGGTACTGAGAATTTCACACATATCCTTATCACTGTCAGTGATCAGACCAGAGTTACTCTTAAGTGGGCTAATCTTGTCCCTAATCTTACTTCTGTATACCTGAAAGAACCCTTTTGGGTTAGTCTTTGAATCCCTTGTGACCTTAGCCTCATAATCCCTTTTTTGCTTTTCTTATTCCTTTCTTTATTTCTCTCTTTAATTGAATATATTGATTTCTTAACTCCCCATCCCCTCTTTTGATACACCTATATATGCCTCTCTTTTGACCAGTGAGATGTTTTAATCTATTGTTCATCCATTTGGGATCATTTTTGTTAGATCTAATGCCCCTACTTGGAACAAAAGTTGTCTGGGCAGCTAGAACTATGCTCTGAAAAATGTCGTATTGGCAACCAAGATCACCTACCTGACCCATAGTCAGGACATCCCAGTTTAGCCCAGCCAGGTAATTTTTCAGTCCCATGAAGTCGGCCAAGTGAAAATCTGGGACAGAGATTTGATTGCAGTTATCTGGGTGATTCCATGATATATTGAAACTAAGTGATTTGTGATCACTTTCCCCAAGCTCATCATTAACCTCAAGATTATTAATTAGTGAATCTTTGTTGGCAAGAACCAAGTCAAGCAGATTGTTTCCTCTAGTTGGTTCTGTCACAACCTGTTCTAAAAAGCAATCCTGAACCGTATCAAGAAAGTCACTAGACTCGAGATTTTCTGTCATATTGTTCCAATCAATTTGTCTAAAGTTAAAATCTCCCAATATAACAACATTTTCATATCTAGATGCCTTATGAATTTCGTCCCATAACAGCTTACTGCACTCCCTATCAAGGTTTGGGGGCCTATAAATCACATCTAAAATTAATTTGTCACGTCCCTCGAGAAACTGTAGCCAAACAGATTCTGTGTTCGATGTTTCTAATCTTATATCATGTCTAAGACAACAATTTAAATTTTCTCTGACATACATTGCCACCCCACCACCCTTCCTGTTGACCCTATCAGTGTGGAATAGTTTATAACCCTGTATGTTGCATTGTTGACTTTGTGCATCTACATGTAGTTATGGTTATGACCATTTTAGAAATGCTGTTATTCAAAATTTTTGTGAATAACAATAACTTATGATCCCAAAGACACACATTTATTACAACAGTACACAGTGAACAGCTATGTAAGAGTATTTGACTGCATATACAGTTTTTTTTTTTTTTTTTTTTTTTTTTTTTTTTCAACAAGTCGGTCGTCTCCCACCGAGGCAGGGTGACCCAAAAAAGAAAGAAAATCCCCAAAAAGAAAATACTTTCATCATCATTCAACACTTTCACCACACTCACACATTATCACTGTTTTTGCAGAGGTGCTCAGAATACAACAGTTTAGAAGCATATACATATAAAGATACACAACATATCCCTCCAAACTGCCAATATCCCAAACCCCTCCTTTAAAGTGCAGGCATTGTACTTCCCATTTCCAGGACTCAAGTCCGACTATATGAAAATAACCGGTTTCCCTGAATCCCTTCACTAAATATTACCCTGCTCACACTCCAACAGATCGTCAGGTCCCAAGTACCATTCGTCTCCATTCACTCCTATCTAACACGCTCACGCACGCTTGCTGGAAGTCCAAGTCCTTCGCCCACAAAACCTCCTTTACCCCCTCTCTCCAACCCTTTCGAGGACGACCCCTACCCCGCCTTCCTTCCCCTATAGATTTATATGCTTTCCATGTCATTCTACTTTGATCCATTCTCTCTAAATGACCAAACCACCTCAACAACCCCTCTTCTGCCCTCTGACTAATACTTTTATTAACTCCACACTTTCCCCTAATTTCCACACTCCGAATTTTCTGCATAATATTTACACCACACATTGCCCTTAAACAGGACATCTCCACTGCCTCCAACCGTCTCCTCGCTGCTGCATTTACCACCCAAGCTTCACACCCATATAAGAGTGTTGGTACCACTATACTTTCATACATTCCCTTCTTTGCCTCCATAGATAACGTTTTTTGACTCCACATATACCTCAACGCACCACTCACCTTTTTTTCCTCATCAATTCTATGATTAACCTCATCCTTTATAAATCCATCCGCCGACACGTCAACTCCCAAGTATCTGAAAACATTCACTTCTTCCATACTCCTCCTCCACATATACAGGTACCAAAAAGTATATTGGCAGATGGGTTAAAGGTAATATTGACACAGCAATGTAGACGATAAGAAAGTTATTCTTACAGCAGATTTATCTCTCTCCCTTCCTTACTACTACATTAGGATAGTCTATATCCTAATATAGTAGTAATAGTTGATTTTCTGATTAGCATGTAATGTGATTAATTATATTTAACTTGGGATACTGTCAGGTGGGAGGATTATGCACTATGTTATTATGTAGAAGCAAAATTTATTTTGGTATTTATGCAAGGTGTGAAATATAAAAACATTTTCTCTTTCAGTATGCAGCAAGGAAACTTGAGGCGTTCTCTAATGTAAATGCAAATATCAAGAGGATAATTGTTGGAAAAGCCTTAACAGGGCATGATAACCTTTCAAAAATGAGCTTATGAATATCACAAATTGTCAACAGAAAAGTAATAAAATATGAAAATAAAATGGATGTATCGAGAGGTGTAGATGCTAAAAATTAATATAATTTTGTTCAAGTCAGTGTGAAAAACTATCATGAACATTAATATTTTCATTACCATTGTCATAATGTGCTGTGCCTGAAAATTTCATGATCATATTATCACATAAATGTACTTCCTCAGATCAAACATCTGGGTTTGGCACCTTGTGTATGTGTATGGATGAAAGAACATATGCATTCACATAGGATATCTTTATTAGAAACATGGAGACTGGCACAAAGCTGACACATGGAGAGAGAAAGAACAATTAGAGAGGAACTTCAAGATATTTCACCTGTGGAACAGGATTCTTCACTTGATACACAGGGATGCATAAGTATAGTTATACAAGTGTAGTCAGGCGAGTGGCCAGGTCACTGTAAGGGCACTGCAGGAGGCCAATCGGTCCTTCTGATAACCTCTTCATGTAAGACAAGACAATTGTAGCTTAAGGTAATTGGAAGAACTGGTAGGCTTCCAGTGCCCCTATCTCATACTTAACACAGTGACAGTCACTCTTCCTGACTATGCATGCATGTATGACCTTGTTATCCATCCCTGTGTTTGACTAAAGAATCCTGTTCCATAAGTGAAACACACCAATAAAGTTCTACTCTGGAACTGCATCCTTGCTTTCCCCTTTACTGGATACATTTCAGTCCAGGGACTTTAGTCACCCCAGATGATACAAGAGCAGAGAATAAGTGAAAATGATATATATAATGAATGCAAGTCATAGGTGATTGTCAGGTCATTTAACTGCCATGTCATATGGCATCTTGGAAGCAGTGTTTAGCATTATCACTTATGTACTAGTTAATATGATGTGTGCCTGCTCTTTGTTCTATAGCATTGGAAGTAGCAATTTAGAATGCTTCAGTACAGTGGTACCACTTCCTATCTGACTGCAGATCATTCCTGCATTGTTCCTGTGCATGAGTTGTCCCCCCATTAGACCTGCACATGACATGCTTTTCTGGTGTCATTCCAGTTACAAGTATATGTATTTGTGTTCTTAGATCCATGTGAAAATAGTGCTTACCTTTCCTCCTATGCAGATCTTATTGCATCCTCCACATGGTATGGCATACACTCCTACTTCACTGTTGGGTATCATAAGGATCTCTTCCATATGAGGTCTCAGATGGAAGACATGGCCATGTCAGTTACTTTAAAGATGTTACTTTTAGAAAAGGCCAGTGTGGTGGTGGTGGTGGCCACTTCTCCAGGCAGAATCAAGAATCTGAGTTTCTCAGTAGTGGAGGTAGAAGTGAGGAGACATAAGCATGTGAAGGCATGGGTAATGCACTGGAATTCTTCTTTTAAGAATTTATGACTGGAGATATAAGTAGCTCTTAAGAAAAACCCAATGATCACACCTTTTTTTTTTTTTTTTTTTTTGTACTGTTGTTGTGGGGTAAGTAGAAACGAGTAAAATCATCTTTATATGTGGGCTTTCTGTAGACTGAAACAAAGGGTTTCTTTGTTGGGTGACCTGCATAGGATATCAAGAAATGGTAGTTTGCCTTTGTTTTTCAGTTCAAGAGTGAATTGATAGTTTTTATGTTGATCTTCTGAAGGTCTTATATGTTAAATCGTATGGAGTATAGACCAGAATGCCATCAGTATATCTGAGCCACATAACTGTGTTAGGAATGATATTGCAAAAGGCTTCAGTTTCCAGTACTGCACTCAGTAAACTTTCAATACCTAAGTCAAATCACTGCTTGAAAAACTTTTTCACCTCAGGAGGAGTTGAAATTAACGGACAGCTTGATGATGGCTTGAAGTAATGGTGGAGTAGAAGTTTGTGTCACTTGTAAGTCTATGTTGAGTATATCAATGAAAGTAAAATGTAGACTTTCAGGTGACACCAATAACTTGCCTCTACACCACCATAACTTCATAGACCTCATTGAGCTGTGTGTTAATTTCAGTTCTTAAAGGTATGAGAATCATTTTTTCAAGCAGTGCTTTGACTTGGCTATGGGAAGTCCACTGAGCCCAGTATGTACTGGTAAAAAAAAAATTATGGAAAACTTGGAAGCTGATGTTTTGAAATATCATTGATAACCCACTGACCTGGCTAGGCTATGTTAATGACATTTTGGTCATGTATCCCAGAAGACTAAACAAAACCTTCAAAAGATCAGCAACATCAAATTCACTGTTCAACTATTGTTCTTGATGTTCTATGCCGGTCACTGAATAAAGACACCCTTTTGTTCAAAGCCTACAGACACTGACATTTGTGCCAAAAGAGCTATAATCATTGGGTTTTCCTAAAAGCTATCTGTATCTCCACTTCTAAATTCTTAGACAATAATTCCAGTTCATTACTTGTACCTTTACACACACTTCCCTCTCTACTTTATGCAAGACTTCTAAGACTATGCTCAACTCTATCAATAGTGCCATTACTGAGGATCCCAGATTTTACCTGGAGAAGAAGTATCCATCACCTTGCAGGTTGTGTCCAGAAGTAGCATCCATAGCTGCCACAGCTGTGTCTGTCTTCCATTAGACCTCACCAGGAAGAGAGATCCTTGTGACAATAGTGAAGGAGTGTATACTATACCATGAGGATGCAACAAGATATACATGGAAGAAACAGAGAGGCATCTTTCCACACAGGTCAATGAACATAAATCTGCATGTAGCTTGGATGATGCCAGCAATGCTTGTGTGGTACACAGGTCTAAAGAAGGACCATCTCATGCACTTGAACAATGCAGAAATTATCTACAAAGAGTATAAAAGGGATAAACACCACTATGTATATGTATTGAAGCATCCTTAATTGCTGCTTCCAACACCACAGAACAAAGGGCTGGCAAATACTTCTTGAGTACTCTTTTACTCGTGATACTTCTCCATCCTACTACCCAGCTGCCCTGTAATACAGCAATTAGTTGACCTGACACCTTCATCTGGTCATCACCCATGACTTTCATTTTCCACTATATATACTGTTTTCTCATTCTCTTGTATCATTTGCAGACAATGGCCCAGGACTGAAAGGTATCCAATAAAGATGTTCTTACCTCCATTTTGTCACCTTCAGTATACCATTTACCTTCATGAACATGTGTATTAATAAAGCATCTGGATTGGGCATCTTGTGAATATAGTAATAAAAAAATACTGACAAGTAGATAAGACACATGTACAGCCCTTTTGGTATCTTTTTCTGAAACATTTTGCCTGCACATCAACCTTCTTCAATCAGATGCAGAGGTGATGGTCATACTGGATTCTATTGAAGAAGATTATTATTATTATAATCAAAAAGAAGCGCTAAGCCACAAGGACTATACAGCTATTGAAGAAGAGATTTTGAGAGGTTCAGTTTCTCAGCCTTGATAGACACAGAGAGGTATTTATGAGATATTCAGGCCATAGCATTAGGCAAAGATGTGGATTGGAGAACTTCTACCAAGACGGAGGGACTGAACACTTGAAAGTCTCTTCAATTGTCTCCAGTATGTCACCTCTGTATTTAACTGAAGAAACTTCCTGCAGAGGTAAAGCATTTGAGAAATAAAGATACCTAACTGCTGCACATGTCTTGACATATAACCCAGTGCCCTTGTGGTTTAGCACTTTTTTTTATTATAATAATATAACCCAGTTATTTCACTGAATGTGCTAAGCTGTATAACCTGAAGATGTACAACCCATATATTTGGCATTTGTTTTAAAATATAATAATACATAATCTAAATGACATGGAACACTTTTTAATTTCATGCTGATTACCACACATTACCAGTCTTGAAACTATGGCATTAGCATAAAATTTTTGTTGATTGGGTCAGGGTTATTATACTTCATCTGAGGAATAGGATAACAGGTCCAATTCCTTGGATCAAGGGCTCTTACCATGTATTATTTAGAGCTGTATGATCCATCTGGTTGCTCTTTTTGAAATGGAATTTACACAATCAGATTTGGTAATGGACAAAGCATGTTTCAAAAAGATGGATAAAGGATACAGAGGTATGATAAAGTGTGCAATATGAGTGGTGTGAGTTGCAGCTAGTATCTGTCTAGTAAAAATGTTACTCACGAAATCGTAATGACACGATTGCAGACAAACCATACCATGGGTGGGGTTTGAACCCACGGTCAGTCATCACGGCCATGCTAACGGGAGATTCGTCTGTAAACCTTGCATTTGTGGTCACAGTGTATGGTGTAGAAATATACCTAGTTGGATGAATCTTATTGAAGCTAGCTGGCCCAGTGGCTAATGTGACGGTCTGGAGTTTTGAGAGACTGACCGCGGGTTCAAACCCCACCCGTGGTATGGTTAGTAAAAATATTGTATTGTAACTAATATCTGGATTGTTACAATACTGTATTTCATCCAGTATCTGGATACTTGAGAGTTCTTCACTCTGCATGGGAACCCTTTGATATTGGTGACACACACAGTTGGTGCAGAGCAAACATTTATTATAGACATTTTACTCTGGGTATTTGTGATAAATGGTTTGAAAACCGACAAGTTGAAGATTGAGACACTTATGCAACATATGGGAATCTTTATTAAGGAAACATTTTGCCACACAGTGGCTTCTTCAGTCAATATAAAAGCAGAGAGGGGTGAGGTGGGGTGGGGGGGGTAAGGACAGGAGGGGTTTGAGCTAATCAGTCCCTCAGCCTGGAATCAATGTGTTCAGTCCATCACTCTTGTAGAAAGAGTGGACTAAACACATCGATTCCAAGTTGAGAGACTGATTAGCTCAAACTCCTCACCTTACCCCTTTCTGCTTTGTACTGACTGAAGAAGCCACTGTGTGGCAAAACGTTTCCTTAATAAAGATTCCCGTATGTTAAATAAGTGTCTCAATCTTCAACTCTGGGTATTATCATCATTCAGCACTATGACCCTTTCAGGTTAAGTGCTTAATTTTTTTATTATTACGGAAAAGTGTAAACCGATGGGGGTCATACAGCACCTGGGGAATGGAAAGCAATCAGGATCAGTCCAGATGTGGAGGACAGGTATAATTCTTCGTATCATGAGTCTCTTATTGGCATAAATGCACCTTCCTTGAGGGTTCATTCTGGGTTAAGTTTTGTCACATCATGACTTAATAAAGCAATAGCCAAAGATAAACATTGTCTCTAATAAAGGTTTGCTCTACATCAGAATTCTTTCTACCATACAGTTAAACACTGCTGAGTGGGGCCAGTAACTGGGTGGGGTTCTTCAGTAGACCAAACCTCATCCTTAGTGAAACTTTTGTAAGCCATGGCCCTTGTGGCTTAGCGCTTCTTTTTGATTATAATAATAATTGTAAGCCATGAATGGGCATAGTGTTTCTGAAGGAGACCTGAGCCAGGAGCAGCATCATGAAAAATCTTCTGGCAACACAGTGTCCTCAAAAGTGTTCATCCACATCCAAGCTAGGTCCCATTGTTGTGTTGAAAGCTCCCTAGATGTGTTCTTAGAGTCCTGATGAGGCTTTCCAAGGTCCTAGTGACATGTGCAGAGACTGAAAGATGAAACCATGTGTGAATGTATCATTATTTGTCATTTATGAAATAAGAAACTTTATGACCCACACAGAGTTTGGCACATTTTTGTGATAATGATATGGAATAAGAAATAAAATTTAACCTAGTCTATAGATATATTTTTAATGCAAAATGATGGCTGACCTATGGTGCAAATCCATGTGGTGGTCCTTTGTTGTGAGCCCTAGCTGCCTCAACCTCCGTAAAACCCTAGTCCAGTTTTCTTGGGGCTGATAGATGAATCCTTCATCTTCATTCTGCCCTAATCTTGTCTAAATTGGACTTTGGTGACCAACTGTATTTTTCAGCCTTCACTATTACTCTTTCTAAACTTGATACTACATATTTATCATCATGGATTAAGTTTGTGTTTTAGGGCTTTTTTGTTCTTCCCCAGTTTAGAGCCTATATGCACCATTCCATCTTTGCAAGATTGGTGTGATACCTGCATGATCCTTCCACATATAAGAGTAACAAATGTTAGTAGAACTTTTGTTTAATCATTGGCCCTATTTATTGTGCTTCTTTCCTCTCTGTATTTGCCTTTTAATGGCCTCCCTTCATTTACCTCCCCTTTACATCCATCCTGCATCTTACTTTTCTCTTCCTCCTTGGAAAATTCAGACAATTCGTGTTTACTCTTCCCCAATTTGGTATGCAAAAGCTCACTGCCTGCTATAACTTTACACTTTTTTCTTGATCACTTCCATTCTCATTCTCATGCTATTCAGTTGATCTGATGGTTTCAAATCCCATGCTGGTGTTGGGTATGTAGCAGTTTTTCCTGACAAAATCATGTGAGGTCATTTACTAGACTCAGGTAGTGTTTTCACAGCCAAGTTGTATGCAGTTCTCATGGCTGTCGTATATACTGCATCGCTGTTCGCCATGTCATTCCTAGTTTCAGATTACTGCAGTATGCTACAGGCTATCCAGATATCTACTTCCCTCATCCCACTGTCTTTTAAATACAATTTTGGTTATGCTGCATTTCTAGTAAACACAAATACGTCATTTTTTGCTCTGTCGCTGGGTCCCTAGACACTTTGATGCTCGGGGTAACAATGTACAGGCAGACTCAGCCACTTGACCACTTGTTCATGTCCTCACAATTTCACACGGGTATTCTTTTCTCAGACTATTTTTCAGTGATTGTTTGACCACTTTCCAACAGCTGGTCAGAGCTGGACCACAGAAAATTTTCTGTCAAACCACACTTGAATTTCTGGCCATATTCCCACCAATGTTCTCCCACCTATGTATTAGCTACATGCATCTTACTCACGGACACTTCATGGAAAAGATGCTTGGCAACGCTCTGCAGGGATTGTCAGGTTGCGTTGTCAGTTCATATTGTAATGCTATTGATTGTCCAAGCTATCAGTGAGCACACAGAATTCACTTGCAATGTCTCCACCATCCCAACACACACTAACTTAACTCCTTGTTGAAAATCCTACCTTGACTTCAACAGAAACTAACTTATTGCACCAGCTTTGATTTTATTGTACCTTTTGCACTCTACCCTACCCCTACTAACCTTTACCTTTACACACTCCTGCCACTCACTCCCTCCTAACCTCCACATATTCTTCCTTTAACACATCCCTCCCTATAGTTCTGTATGATCTTTCAGGCTAAGTGCTTAATTTTATATTATTATAATTATTATTATTTTGTGAAGTCATGTTAGTGGTGTGTACCCAGGTGTATTGCAAACTAATGTTTTGTCTTGCAAACCCATGTTTTGTGTGTTCTAAACCTGTGTAGCAACCTTATGCACCTGTTTCACTATATTACCAGTCTCATTGGTACAGATCGTTTAGTAAATAAAGGATGATGGCAAATATCTGGAGTGTACACAACCTCTGAGGAGGTGAATATCCCAGTAAAAACTGTTGGTGAAGGCTGTGTGGACGTTGGTGAAGGCTCTGTGGGGGGGGGGTCATAGGGGTTGAGTCACAGCTCCTGGTTAGCCGCTACTAGGTCACTCTCTCACTGCTCCACTTGCTTTATCATACCTCTTCTTAAAGCTATGTATGGGTCTTGCCTCCGCTACTTCACTCTCCAGATTATTCCACTTCCTGACAACTCTTCCTCACATCCCTATGACTCGTATGATTTTTCAACTTTCAGTTGTGCTCCCCTCCCCCACCCATCCATCTCTTGAAACATTCTGTCCCTATCCACCTTGTCAATTCCACTCAATATTTTATATGTCGTTATCATGTCTCCCGGTGCACATATGCTGCAGCAGTTATGTGCTTGATGTGTACCTCTGGAGATGTGCTTGGTATGATGCTCACTCTAAGATCTTTTTCCTTGAGTGAGGTTTGCAGCCTTTGACCTCCTAAGCTGTACTCTACCTGTGGTCTTCTTTGTCCTACCATAAACTTCATGACTTTGCACTTGCTGGGGTTAAACTCCAGGAGTCATTTGTCAGACCAGGCTTGCAGCCTGTCAAGATCTCCTTCCAGGCTTACCTGATTCTCGTCCACTTGTATTTTGCTCATTAGCTTTACATCGTCTGTGAACAGGGACACCTCTGAATCTATTCTTTGCCATGTCATTCATATATACTAAAAACAGCACAGGATCTAGGACTGGCCCTTGTGGAGCCCCCACTCGACACATGCACCCACTCTGATACCTTGTCATGTACCAGCGCACATTCTTTCCTGTCAGGTGTGTGTGTACTCACCTAATTGTGGTTGCAGGGGTCGAAACTCAGCTCCTGGCCCAGCCTCTGCACCGAGTGCTACTAGGTCCTCTCTCTCCCTGCTCCACGAGCTTTATCATACCTCATCTTAAAGCTATGTACGGTTCCTGCCTCCACTACATCACTTGCTAGACTATTCCACTTCCTGACTACTCTGTGACTGAAGAAATACTTCTGACATCCCTTTGACTCATCTGAGTCTTCAACTTCCAATTGTGACCCCTTGTTTCTGTGCCCCATCTCTGGAACATCCTGTCTTTGTCCACTTTGTCTATTCCAAGCAGTACTTTGTATGTTGTTATTATATCACCCCTAACCCTCCTGTTCTCCAGTGTCGTCAGGCCGATTTCCCTTAACCTTTCTTTGTAGGACATTCCCCTTAGCTCTGGAACTAACCTTGTCACAAACCTTTGCACTTTCTCTAATTTCTTGACGTGCTTAATCAAGTGTGGGTTCCAGACAGGTGCTGCATACTCCAGTATGGGCCTGACATACACGGTGTACAGTGTCTTGAACAATTCCTTACTAAGGCATCGGAACGCTATTCTCAGGTTTACCAGGCGCCCATATGCTGCAGCAGTTATCTGGTTGATGTGTGCTTCCAGAGACGTGCTCAGCGTTATACTCACTCCCAGATCTTTCTCCTTGAGTGAGGTTTGCAGTCTTTGGCCACCTAGCCAATACTCCGTCTGCGGTCTTCTTTGCCCTTCCCCTATCTTCATGACTTTGTATTTGGCAGGGTTAAATTCGAGAAGCCAGTTGCTGGACCAGGTGTCCAGTCTGTCCAGGTCTCTTTGAAGTCCTACCTGATCCTCGTCTGATTTAATTCTCCTGATTAACTTCACATCATCTGCGAACAGGGACACCTTTGAGTCTATCCCTTCCATCATGTCATTCACATATACCAGAAATAGCACTGGTCCGGGATCGATACCATGCCTAACCCTTCTAGGGTAGGGTAGGTGCCTGAGCCCGAGCCTTTAGCTCATAAGACTGTCATTCCCATTAGCCCCCTTGCGGCGGGGATGGCAGACCAAAGAGGCCTAGCTTGTGGCTAGGCCTGGGGACAGTTGGTCCCAAAGATGAGGAGGTACTTGTGCCTCCTCCCATGGGAGACTTAGGTCTCAGACACTCCCTAAAGAGGGAGCCAAGGCCGGGCCACCACTTGGAAAAGGCCCGGGCCGGGAGAATACGGCTAATCTTTAATAATAATAAGCACTGGTCCTAGGACCGACCCCTGTGGGACCCCGCTCGTCACAGGTGCCCACTGTGATACCTCATCACGTACCATGACTCGTTGTTGCCTCCCTGTCAGGTATTCTCTGAGTGTGTGTGTGTGTGAAAGCTGTGTACATGTTAAATTACAAACGCATTTTTTGAGGTACTGGTTAGGAAAATGAAGCGAAAATTATTTAATACTTATCAGTGATAATTTTAACATATATAACTTTCACATAACCTTAGCGAAAATAAGTTTCAGTGAAAGTCTTATTTTTACACAGGTTTTTCACGTCTGTAGGAAGTAATGATCAAAAAATAATTGTGCCATGTGAATTGCCAACTATGGTAGAATAAAAGACCTTAACAACACTGACATGCTACAATTATTTCGTCAATTTTTTCCCAGAAATTTGAAAATCCTTGTTTACAAAACTTTTTTTTATCTAACCTGACCATTAACTGAAGTCCTAGAATATGCTAATTATTGTTTCTATTTAATAATATTCCTCCATTTTCTTATATTTAAGAGTATATATGGTTGTGATTTTCAGAAATATCGAAAACTTGAAAAAAACATCAAAAATTGTAAATCATAACCAAATTTTCTCAAAATTGGCAAGTGACATGCTAAAATATTCGTTTCATTAATTTCTACAAATGTAAAAACACACACACAAAGCTTTCATTGAGAGTTACATTACCCTAGATAGTTATTTTACGTACAAAAAGTTATATATAATTCAGTTCTCTCAGTATTTAATCATGGTTAAGTTTTGTTACATCCTGTTCTTATTGATCCAAACAACTGGAGTTGATCTTCCTTTATTATATCAAACCTGATTATCTCTAATTCTCCATGACTGCGTACAACAAACGTTAAAGAAAAAGTATCTGGGTGTTAATGAACGGTCGTGGTTCATCCCTGAGAAAAATACAATGCCAATGTGTGTGTGAAACCCAAGATGTACTGTACGTCACATCCTGGGCACCAATGTGTAAGACAACTCCACACATGCTGCTAGTGTTCTAGTGTATTGTATAGGGTATCCACCAGATTGTTGACGATCTAATATCACATTATCTAGCAAGCTTTTCTTTACGGATTGGTGGAACACTGAAATGGTATCCAATAATAAATAAACACTGAAGACAGGACACCACAAGCACAGTTCTGCTGCCGGAAGTATATACACTGAAGACGGGAGACCAAAAGCACCCGCAGGGGAAGGCCTCGGTCAAATGACCAAAAGCTCAAGTGGTGGGTCATCATATGACTAAAACTCGCGTCAGGAAACACTTGTCCTGTTTCCTGACGAATCTTACCTAACGCAACATTGCTCCTGTAGCTACAAACACTAAAGCGACAAGTTGAGAGGGCCAAGAGCTAAGACTCAACACCTGTAGCCACTTACAGGTAAGTACCACCAGCACAACTCTGGTCCTGTAGCTACAAACACTGAAGACGCGACACCACCACCATAGTTCTGCTCTTGTAGCTTAAAAAAAATAAGACACTGACAGAGGATGTAGACCTCACTTAAGGGGCACGTTAGTTTCCCTGTATTCTAATATGTCACTTTCCCCTTATAATCTACCTTGTCCATAATTACTATCGCATTTACTTTGTTTCGTAAGGTGAAGTTAGGATCTTTCTTTAATTCATTGTAAAACTTAACAAATCTTTGATGACAACTGGGTTGGAGAGGTTTGAGCTCAGAACTCTCCAACAACTAAAACTAAAACTTAAGCATAGTGCCAAGCATATCACCAGAAGCTCACGTCAACCGAATAGCCACTGTAGCCAATGTCGTCTCGAATATACATATAAGAGTAGTCTTCGGGAATCTCAAGAGTCATCCCGAATATTTTATACAACTTATGTCAGGCTCATCTTGGAGTAAACAGCACCGACAATGACCCCAGATTTGAGAAAACATACTGACGAACTGGTTTAGAAAAACACGTAGGCAAACACCAGGACATATTTTTTTTTTATCAAATTAAATCAAATAATTCATGTTAAGCGCTAAACCCATGTGGGTCATTCACCACAAACATGGTGACCTTGATCACTTCTAACATACAGAGATTAAAAAAAAAAGTATATGTAGGTGCAGAGTGAGGTGCGAGTGCGTTTTGTTACAAAGCGTCATCACAGGGCAGTCCTGTCATTTACTGTGCTCGCCAATCTCTTGGAGAACCTGGAGACGAGAAATTCAGCGCCCTTCATCTCAGCACTGTTTCCTTCCTAAATACATTATCGATATGTTAGTTTTCTATCCGAAACGTTTCAATTCCAGGCCCCCCTTCAACAAATTTAATGCTGTCGAGCCATCAATAAAGTTTACACTTGGAACTCGAAAAAGATGGCAAAATAGAGCGAACACCAACGTCAAAGACCTGGGAGTGATCATGTCGGAGGATTTTCACTTCAAGGACCATAACATTGTATCAATCGCATCTGCTAGAAAAATGACAGGATGGATAATGAGAACCTTCAAAACTAGGGAGGCCAAGCCCATGATGACACTCTTTTAGGTCACTTGTTCTATCTAGGCTGGGGAAAATTGCTGCACACTAACAGCACCTTTCAAGGCAGGTGAAATTGGCCCCCACCTAGAAAAGTACAGAGAACTTTTAAGCGCGCGATTTAAAGGAGATAAAACACCTCAATATTGGGAGCGCTGAGGTTCCTAAACCTGTATTCCCTGGAACGCAGGAGGGAGAGATACATGGATTATTTACACCTGGAAAATCCTAGAGGGACTAGGTTTCCGAACTTGCACACGAAAATCACCCACTACGGAAAGCAAAAGATTGGCAGACGATGCACCATCCCCCCAATGAAAAACAGGGGTGTCACTAGCACCCCTTAAGAGACCATACAATAAGTGTCAGGGGCCCGAGACTGTTCAACTGCCTCCCCGCACACATAAGGGGGATTAAACAGACCCTGGCAGTCTTCAAGTGGCACTGGACAAGCACCTAAAGTCGTTCCCGGATCAGCCGGGCTGTGGCTCGTATGTTGGTTTGCGTTGCAGCCAGCAGCAACAGCCTGGTTGATCAGGCTCTGATCCACCAGGAGGCCGGGGTCCAGACCGGGCCGCGGGGCGTTGACCCCGGAACTCTCTCAGGTAAACTCCAGGTAAACTTCCTTTCTTCGACGTCCTCCTGTGCAGATCCCCCGACAGTGATAAACTTCTCTTCAAAGTGTTTTTAAAAACCCTTACCAACAAGGACAATCTTATACACTTCTATTCGCACCAAGACACCCGCACTAAAAGAAATGTCCCTATTGGCTTCTTCTTGAGAGCTCTTCGCATCTAGGGCCCCTTTGTTTTCTTGAATGTATTTACGTAACACAAGTCTTTATACGTTTCAGTTTCCATCTTCATCCGGGGATTGCAGACTCAAGGACATACTATCCTCAACAAATCTCCCCTGACCCTTCCATGTGGTGATGTTGCCACAAATACTACCGGGTACTTGCTATAGAGTACCTAAATATTTTCCACCATAACAAATCATCTGGGCTAAGACCCACTACGAAACATAGCCCACACCTCTAACTTCCACAGCGGGCGTCTACACCATCCCCTGTGGATACTGTACCTAACAACACAAGAGTCACAGGAGCCTACTGTCTACCCGTCCTTATCCCAATATGGCATTCTTCAGGTCACCATGCGTCACTCACACCTCACTTTCCGCCTATATATACCGTCTTTTTAACCTTTGTATGACCGATACGTTTTGTGGAAAATTCCATTTATCTGAATGTAACTCATTATATACATAACAGAAAATGATAACAAAGATAATTATTATTTATCAGAGTTACATAGACAAGTAGGAATTTGGGACACCTAGGTCGCAAAAATGTCCCCCTTCGATACCTACCACTGTCATATCCACAAGTTGCTCTGGACCTATTAATTAAATGAAATATACATACACCAGGAATGCTGGTAAATATATAAATTTGTGGACTGTGTATTAAAAATTAAAGAATAATTATAGATATACACAATTACCTGGAGTTTACCTGGAGAGAGTTCCGGAGGTCAACGCCCCCGCGGCCCGGTCTGTGACCAAGCCTCCTGGTGGATCAGAGCCTGATCAACCAGGCTGTTACTGTTGGCTGCACGCAAACCAACGTACAAGCCACAGCCCGGCTGGTCAGGAACCGACTTTAGGTGCTTGTCCAGTACCAGCTTGAAGACTGCCAGGGGTCTGTTGGTAATCCCCCTTATGTATGCTGGGAGGCAGTTGAACAGTCTCGGGCCCCTGACACTTATTGTATGGTCTCTTAACGTGCTAGTGACACCCCTGCTTTTCATTGGGGGATGTTGCATCGTCTGCCAAGTCTTTTGCTTTCGTAGTGAGTGATTTTCGTGTGCAAGTTCGGTACTAGTCCCTCTAGGATTTTCCAGGTGTATATAATCATGTATCTCTCCCCCCTGCGTTCCAGGGAATACAGGTTCAGGAACCTCAAGCGCTCCCAGTAATTGAGGTGTTTTATCTCCGTTATGCGCGCCGTGAAGGTTCTCTGTACATTTTCTAGGTCAGCAATTTCACCTGCCTTGAAAGGTGCTGTTAGTGTGCAGCAATATTCCAGCCTAGATAGAACAAGTGACCTGAAGAGTGTCATCATGGACTTGGCATCCCTAGTTTTCAAGGTTCTCATTATCCATCCTGTCATTTTTCTAGCAGATGCGATTGATACAATGTTATGGTCCTTGAAGGTGAGATCCTCCGACATGATCACTCCCAGGTCTTTGACGTTGGTGTTTCGCTCTATTTTGTGGCCAGAATTTGTTTTGTACTCTGATGAAGATTTAATTTCCTCGTGTTTGCCATATCTGAGTAATTGAAATTTCTCATCGTTAAACTTCATATTGTTTTCTGCAGCCCACTGAAAGATTTGGTTGATGTCCGCCTGGAGCCTTGCAGTGTCTGCAATGGAAGACACTGTCATGCAGATTCGGGTGTCATCTGCAAAGGAAGACACGGTGCTGTGGCTGACATCCTTGTCTATGTCAGATATGAGGATGAGGAACAATCGGAGCAAGTACTGTGCCTTGTGGAACAGAGCTTTTCACCGTAGCTGCCTCGGACTTTACTCTGTTGACTACTACTCTCTATGTTCTGTTAGTGAGGAAATTATAGATCCATCGACCGACTTTTCCCGTTATTCCTTTAGCACGCATTTTGTGTGCTATTACGCCATGGTCACACTTGCCGAAGGCTTTTGCAAAGTCTGTATATATTACATCTACATTCTTTTTGTCTTCTAGTGCATCTAGGACCTTGTCGTAGTGATCCAATAGTTAAGACAGACAGGAGCGACCTGTTCTAAACCCATGTTGCCCTGGGTTGTCTAATTGATGGGTTTCTAGATGGGTGGTATCTTGCTTCTTAGGACCCTTTCAAAGATTTTTATGATATGGGATGTTAGTGCTATAGGTCTGTAGTTCTTTGCTGTTGCTCTACTGCCCCCTTTGTAGAGTGGGGCTATGTCTGTTGTTTTTAGTAACTGTGGGACGACCCCCGTGTCCATGCTCCCTCTCCATAGGATGGTAAAAGCTCGTGATAGGGGCTTCTTGCAGTTCTTGATGAACACGGAGTTCCACGAGTCTGGCCCTGGGGCAGAGTGCATGGGCATGTCATTTATCGCCTGTTCGAAGTCATTTGGCGTCAGGATAACATCAGATAGGCTTGTGTTAACCAAATTTTGTGGCTCTCTCATAAAATATTCATTTTGATCTTCGACTCTCAGTCTGGTTAGCGGCTTGCTAAAAACTGAGTCATATTGGGACTTGAGTTGCTCACTCATTTCCTTGCTGTCATTTGTGTAGGACCCATCTTGTTTAAGTAGGGGCCCAATACTGGACGTTGTTCTCGACTTTGATTTGGCATAGGAGAAGAAATACTTTGGGTTTCTTTCGATTTCATTTATGGCTTTTAGTTCTTCCCGCGATTCCTGACTCCTATAAGATTCCTTTAGCTTAAGTTCGATGCTTGCTATTTCTCTGACCAGTGTCTCCCTACGCCTTTCAGATATATTGACCTCTTTTAGCCGCTCTGTTATTCTTTTCCGTCGCCTGTAAAGGGAGCGTCTGTCCCTTTCTATTTTACATCTACTCTTCCTTTTTCTTAGAGGAATAAGCCTTGTGCATACATCGAGTGCCATCGAGTTAATCTGTTCTAGGCATAAGTTGGGGTCTGTGTTGCTTAGTATATCTTCCCAGCTTATATCAGGATTTGGTTTACTTGGTCCCACTTTATGTTTTTGTTATTGAAGTTGAATTTGGTGAATGCTCCCTCGTGACTAGTCTCATTATGTCGGTCTGGGGCTCCTCGCATACATGTCTGAACCTCAATTATGTTGTGATCTGAGTATATTGTTTTTGATATGGTGACATTTCTTATCAGATCATCATTGTTAGTGAAGATGAGGTCTAGTGTATTCTCCAGTCTAGTAGGCTCTATTATTTGCTGGTTTAAATTACAATTACCTAACAGAAAGAGAATATCTTAATATCACTCACCAATTTGACTGGATATTAAGTTGTATCATACTCAGAAAAACCTCACTAACTAAATTTCTGAAAACACTGGCCAGAATTATACACAAATCTAGAGAGCTTATCTGAGGTTCCTGGAGCTGTCTTGTCCAGTCGCCTAATATCTCAAGTTATGCAGGAATGCACATCCACCAATTTCGCCTCCTATTTGAGAGGTGTCAACACAATTTTAACCTCTAGAGCACGAAAATTTCTACCCATTACACCAACGTTCTAATACAAATTCAAAACCAAGATGGCGAGTCTCGTCTGCGCAGACGCAGGCTTTCCGTTTTCTATGACATAAATATTATTAAATATAGTATGGCCATCTATTTACATACAAATACTGAATTTCTGGAAAATATATACAGTATTTTCCACACGTTTTCTAAAACCAATTTGTTAGTATCTATTACCAAAGTTTATACCATATTAAGGAACTGGAGAGAGTGAAAAAGTATGCAACGATACTAGTTCCAGAACTAAGGGGTATGAGCTATGAGAAGAGATTATCAAAATTTATTCTAACGACACTCGAGCTAGACAGATGAACCAGGAAAAACAGCAATATAGAAAATACTCAGAGGAATTGATGTGGTAGACAGAGATAGGCTATTTGAGAGGCGGGGAATAGATACTCAGAGACAGGTGGTAGTTCAAGACATGAATCACAGGGATATCAAGTATTTCTTCAGTCTCAGAGTGGTCGGGAAGTGGAATGACCTCGATGAGAAAGTGGTGGCATTAGGCTCCATACATAGTTTTAAGAGCAGGTACCATAGAGCCCAATAGGCAAGCGGCAAGTTGAGAGGCGGGGTCAGGAGCTCCGACGTGACCCCTGCAATCACGTATTGGTAAGTACCGCTGCTATAAGCAAAAACACTGAAGATATGACACCAGCAGCACAGCTCTGCTTCCCTAGCTACAAATAGAACATCACAATCAGCACAGCGTCACCACCAGTACCATCAACATGCCCACAGATCACTAAATTATCTTCACGACAAATTACCGTCTCAGATACCCTGCACTACCCCTGACTGCCTTCACTGCCTTCACTGCCAATACTGCTCGCACCAGTGCCAATGGCTGGTACCAACAGGCTAATGGATGACTATTTTGTGAGCTGGGATAACGCTTGTTTTTTAAATATAATATTTGACGAGTGGTATAGGTAGAGAAGGCTAGCCAGCAGGAAATAAAGTTAATGCGTAAGTGTTGTATACTAAATGGCCATAACTGTGATGATAATTTACAGTAGTTTGGTTTTATATTATTATTGTAATTATTACTATTATTTATTATATCTTGGTCGGTGAGAGGGTGAGAGAATATACATTCTTATTCACTTAACTCCTCACTTCACTGAGAATCACTCATAATACCAGTCTGGGCCACACCATCACTCAGTAACTAATGGATTTAAAGCTTATGATTTAGACGAGGTGTCATTAAGGGAGCATGTCACTTGATCACCACCAGTCAAGAATATTTAATTGCATACATTAGTATGCAAAAGGTGATACTCAGAATATAACAATATTCTCTCCTAAGTTTTACATTATCACACTCGCCTTCCCACCTCTAAAACTTGTGTTCAGTAAACCGGTTTTCGTCAATGCCTTTATATGACCTTGCTCACACTCGAACAACAAGTTAAATCTCACAAAATTGGTCACTGTGATGCAGTACACTCAAATATTTATGATAGATACTCAAGCCACGATTCTGAGACCTCACGTCCACATCCCAACCGTTCCTGGGTAGCACTGTCATCTTAACACTGTTATCTTAACAGCGTGTCATCTTTATTTATTTATTTATTTATTTATTTAAAAATTTGAGCACACATACAGAGGTACAACAAATACAGGTAAGAGCAGTATGCCAAAGCCACTTATACTATGCATAGCATTACGGGCTGGCTTAAAATTAACTTAAGATTAACTAAGCAATGATGAAATCAGTGATAAAACATTAATGTAAACAGGTTACTATAAAGCACAAGTGAGTATTACAAAGACAGGTCATATGGTTGCATGCATTGCTGTACATTCAGTCGAATGGAGTATTCTGTTAGGTAGTGTATTTAAAAAATAATAAAGTTAGATTGGGTTTTAGGTTTAACATTTATGTGATATAATTGTGAGAAACATTTAAGATATACAATTTATAAGGTTCAGTTATTCAGTATTTATTTGGTTTTGGGTGAGTAAGTGATCTTTGAGAAGAGACTTGAATTTATAAACAGGTAGTGTTTCTTTTATATTTACAGGTAATGAATTCCAGATTTTAGGGCCTTTTATGTGCATTGAGTTTTTACACAGTGTGAGATGGACACGAGGAACATCAAAGAGTGATCTGTGCCTTGTGTTATGGTCATGTGTTCTGTTGAGGTTGGCAAGGAGATGTTTGAGGGGAGGGTTAATATCAGAGTTAAGTGTTCTATGTATGTAATAGGTGCAGTAGTAAGTATGGATGTTTTGTATGGTGAGGAGGTTTAGTGTATTGAATATTGGTGGAGTGTGCTGCCTATAGTGAGAATTTGTTATCATTCTAACTGCAGCCTTTTGTTGGGTAATTAGTGGTCTGAGATGGTTACTTGTTGTTGAGCCCCATGCACAAATTCCATAGGTGAGATAGGGGTAAATAAGAGAGTGATATAGGGCCAGGAGGGCTGACTGTGGAGCATAGTACCGTATCTTCGATAGTATGCCTACAGTCTTGGAAATTTTCTTAGAAATTTGTTGTATATGTGTATGAAATTTGAGTCTATTATCAAGGTGGATTCCTAAGAATTTTCCCTCTGTTAGCTTTGTGATAGGTGATCCGTTTATCATTATGTTAAGAGGGACATCTGTAGCTCTGTTACCAAACTGAATGAAGTAGGTTTTGTCAATGTTTAGTGTAAGTTTGTTAGTTTTTCATCCAGGTAGATATTTTCTGTAATTCGGTATTTACAGTATTGGCTAGCGTGACTGGGCTCGGATGAGAGAAGACGTATGTAGTGTCATCTGCAAATAGTGTGGGTTTGAGTAATTGCGAAGCATTTGGTAGGTCATTTATGTATAGGAGAAAGAGAAGAGGGCCAAGGACACTTCCCTGTGGGACACCAACTGTAATTGGTTGTGCAGAGGAGTTTGCCCCATTTGCATACACATATTGGCTTCTGTTGCTGAGGTAAGACTTGAGGTAGTTGAGGGAGTGCCCTCTTATACCATAGTGTGACAATTTTACATGGAGCAAGTCATGGTCAACTGTATCAAAAGCTTTACGTAAGTCAATGAAGATCCCCAGTGGGACTTCTTTTTTCTCTATTGCAGTGTATATATGTTCTAGCATGTGTATAATAGCATCATTAGTATTTTTATTAGGCCTGAATCCAAATTGGCAGGGGTTGAGTATGTTTTGGGAGATAAGGTAGGAGTAGATTCGTTTATGAATTAATTTTTCGAAGATTTTTGAGAGAGGGTGTAAGTTGGATATTGGCCTATAGTTATTCAACTCTGTTTGGTCTCCTCCTTTGTGGATCGGGGTGACCCTTGCTATTTTGAGTACTGTAGGGAAGGTGGAGGATTCAATGGATTTGTTAAAGAGTGTTGCAATGATTGGTGATAGCACTTGTGACACTTTTTTGTATATAAAGGGTGGTAAGGTATTTAAATCTCCTGCCTTGTTTTTTAGTGCGTTGATAATAAGGGAGACTTCGTATGGGTTAGTCGGAGCTAGGAACAGTGTGTTCGGGTAGTTGCCGGTGAGGTAGTCATTTGGTGGGGTATCTGAGCTTGGGATTTTATTGGCAAGGTTTTGTCCTATAGTGGAGAAGAAATCATTGAGTCTGTTTGCTGTTTCTGTTGGTGGGAGTTGGGGTTCATCTGATTTTGCTAATTTTATTTCGCTATTTCGTGATATCTTTTTTGTTCCTAGAATTTCTGATAGGGTTTTCCAGGTCTTTTTTATATCACCTCTTAAGTTGGATAATCTGTTCTCATAATACAATTTTTTTTGCCCTTCTTATCAGGCTGGTTAGGATTGACGAGTAACGAGTAACACTGTTATCTTAACAGCATGTCATCTTAACACTGTTATCTTAACAGCGTGTCATCTTAACACTGTTATCTTAACAGCATGTCATCTTAACACTGTTATCTTAACAGCGTGTCATCTTAACACTGTTATCTTAACAGCATGTCATCTTAACAGCATGTCATCTTAACACTGTTATCTTAACAGCGTGTCATCTTAACACTGTTATCTTAACAGCATGTCATCTTAACACTGTTATCTTAACAGCGTGTCATCTTAACACTGTTATCTTAACACTGTGTCATCTTAACACTGTTATCTTAACACTGTTATCTTAACACTGTTATCTTAACAGCGTGTCATCTTAACACTGTTATCTTAACAGCATGTCATCTTAACACTGTTATCTTAACAGCGTGTCATCTTAACACTGTTATCTTAACAGCGTGTCATCTTAACACTGTTATCTTAACACTGTGTCATCTTAACACTATTATCTTAACACTGTGTCATCTTAACACTGTTTTCTTAAAACGTGTCATCTTAACACTGTTATCTTAACACTGTGTCATCTTAACACTGTTATCTTAACAGCATGTCATCTTAGCACTGTTATCTTAACACTGTTATCTTAGCGTGTCATCTTAACACTGTGTCATCTTAACACTGTTATCTTAACACGGTTATCTTAACAGCGTGTTATCTTAACACTGTTATCTTAACATTGTGTCATCTTAACTCTGTTATCTTAACACTGTGTCATCTTAACACTGTTATCTTAACACTGTTATCTTAACACTGTGTCATCTTAACACTGTGTCATCTTAACACTGTTATCTTAACACTGTGTCATCTTAACACTGTGTCATCCTAACACTGTTATCTTAACACTGTGTCATCTTAACACTGTTATCTTAACACTGTCATCTTAACACTGTGTCATCTTAACACTGTGTCATCTTAACACTGTGTCATCTTAACACTGTTATCTTAACACTGTGTCATCTTAACACTGTGTCATCTTAACACTGTTATCTTAACACTGTTATCTTAACACTGTGTCATCTTAACACTGTTATCTTAACACTGTGTCATCTTAACACTGTTATCTTAACACTGTGGGTTCTTAGAGAGGGAGCAGATATGTTGTGCGTGCCACTTACCACAATCTTCAACACATCCCTGGAAACTGGGCAACTACCTGAGGTATGGAAGACGGCAAATGTAGTTCCCATTTTCAAAAAAGGAGACAGAAAAGAGGCACTAAACTATAGACCTGTGTCATTGACGTGTATAGTATGCAAAATTATGGAGAAGATTATCAGGAGGAGAGTGGTGGAGCACCTGGAACGGAACAAGAGTATAAATGCCAACCAGCACGGATTCACGGAAGGCAAATCCTGTGTCACAAACCTTCTGGAGTTTTATGATAAAATAACAGAAGTAAGACAAGAGAGAGAGGGGGGGGTGATTGCATCTTCTTGGACTGCAAGAAGGCCTTTGACACAGTTCCTCACAAGAGATTAGTGCAGAAGCTAGAGCATCAGGCGCATATAACAGGAAGGGCACTGCAATGGATCAGAGAATACCTGACAGGGAGGCAACAACGAGTCATGGTACGTAATGATGTATCACAGTGGGCACCTGTGACGAGCGGGGTCCCACAGGGGTCGGTCCTAGGACCAGTGCTATTTTTGGTATATGTGAACAACATGACGGAAGGGTTAGACTCAGAAGTGTCCCTGTTTGCAGATGATGTGAAGTTAATGAGGAGAATTAAATCTGATGAGGACCAGGCAGGACTTCAAAGAGACCTGGACAGACTGGACACCTGGTCCAGCAAATGGCTTCTCGAATTTAATCCTGCCAAATGCAAAGTCATGAAGATAGGGGAAGGGCATAGAAGACCACAGACAGAGTATAGGCTAGGTGGCCAAAGACTGCAAACCTCACTCAAGGAGAAAGATCTTGGGGTGAGTATAACACCGAGCATGTCTCCGGAAGCACACATCAATCAGATAACTGCTGCAGCATATGGGCGCCTGGCAAACCTGAGAACAGCATTCCGATACCTTAGTAAGGAATCATTCAAGACACTGTACACCGTGTATGTCAGGCCCATACTGGAGTATGCAGCACCTGTTTGGAACCCGCACTTGATAAAGCACGTCAAGAAACTAGAGAAAGTACAAAGGTTTGCGACAAGGTTAGTTCCAGAGCTAAGGGGAATGTCCTATGACGAAAGATTAAGGGAAATCGGCCTGACGACACTGGAGGACAGGAGGGTCAGGGGAGACATGATAACGACATATAAAATACTGCGTGGAATAGACAAGGTGGACAAAGACAGGATGTTCCAGGGAGGGGACACAGAAACAAGAGGCCACAATTGGAAGTTGAAGACACAAATGAGTCAGAGAGATAGTAGGAAGTATTTCTTCAGTCATAGAGTTGTAAGGCAGTGGAATAGCCTAGAAAATGACGTAGTGGAGGCAGGAACCATACACAGTTTTAAGACGAGGTTTGATAAAGCTCATGGAGCGGGGAGAGAGAGGGCCTAGTAGCAACCGGTGAAGAGGCGGGGCCAGGAGCTAGGACTCGACCCCTGCAACCACAAATAGGTGAGTACAAATAGGTGAGTACTGTGTCATCTTAACACTGTGTCATCTTAACACTGTTATCTTAACACTGTGTCATCTTAACACTGTTATCTTAACATTGTGTCATCTTAACACTGTGTCATCTTAACACTGTTATCTTAACAATGTCATCTTAACGCTGCTATCTTAACACTGTGTCATCTTAACACTGTTATCTTAACACTGTTATCTTAACACTGTGTCATCTTAACACGGGTTTTTAAAGAAACAGTGTAAGAAACAGTTTTTAAAAAAAGATACACAGTGGTTTAAGATAGCAGCGTTAAGATGACATTTTTTAAGAAAAACATGTTAAGATGACACAGTGTTAAGATGACACAATGTTAAGATAACAGTTTTTTAAGATGACACAGTTTTTAAGATAACAGTGTTAAGATGACACAGTGTTAAGATGACACAGAAACTCACCTATTTGTACTCCCCTATTTGTGGTTGCAGGGGTCGAGCCCTAGCTCCTGGCCCCGCCCCTTCACCGGTTGCTACTAGGCCCCCCTCTCTCCCCCCCATGAGCTTTATCAAACCTCGTCTTAAACTGTGTATGGTTTCCTGCCCCCACTACGTCATTTTCTGGGCTTTTTCCATGCCTTAAACAACTCTATGACTGAAAAAAATACTTCCTACTATCTCTCTGACTCATTTGTGTCTTAAACTTCCAATTGTGGCCTCTTGTTTCTGTGTCCCCTCCCTGGAACATCCTGTCTTTGTCCCACCTTGTCTATTCCACGCAGTATTTTATTTTGTCGTTATCATGTCTCCCCTGACCCTCCTGTCCTCCAGTGTCGTCAGGCCGATTTCCCTTAATCTTTCGTCATAGGACATTCCCCTTAGCTCGGAACTAACCTTGTCGCAAACCTTTGTACTTTCCTAGTTTCTTGACGTGCTTTATCAAGTCCCGGGTTCCAAACAGTGCTGCATAACTCCAGTATGGGCCTGACATACACGGTGACAGTGTCTTGAATGATTCCTTACTAAGGTATCAAAATGCTGTTTCTCAGGTTTGCCAGGCCCCCATATGCTGCAGCAGTTATCTGATTGAGGTGTGCTTCCGGAGACATGCTCGGTGTTATACTCACCCCAAGATCTTTCCCCTTGAGTGAGGTTTGCAGTCTTTGGCCCCCTAGCCTATACTCTGTCTGTGGTCTTCTATGCCCTTCCCCTATTTCATGACTTTGCATTTGGCAGGATTAAATTCGAGAAGCCATTTGCTGGACCAGGTGTCCAGTCTGCCAGGTCTTTTTGAAGTCCTGCCGGGTCCTCATCAGTTTTTATTCTCCTCATTAACTTCACATCCTGCAAACAGGGACACTCTGAGTCTAACCCTTCCGTCATGTTGTTCACATATCCCAAAAATAGCACTGGTCCTAGGACCGACCCCTGTGGGACCCCGCTCGTCACAGGTGCCCACTGTGATACATCTTTAAACGTACCATGACTCTTGTTGCCTCCCTGCCCAGGTTTTCTCTGATCCATTGCAGTGCCCTTCCTGTTATATCCCGCTGATGCTCTAGCTTCTGCACTAATCTCTTGTGAGGAACTGTGTCAAAGGCCTTCTTGCAGTCCAAGAAGATCAATCCCCCCCCCCTCTCTCTCTTGTCTTACTCTGTTATTTTATCATAAAACTCCAGAAGGTTTGTGACACAGGATTTGCCTTCCGTGAATCCGTGCTGGTTGGCATTTATACTCTTGTTCCCGTCCAGGTGCTCCACCACTCCCTCCTGATAATCTTCTCCATAATTTTGCATACTATACACGTCAAGACACAGGTCTATAGTTTAGTGCCTCTTTTCTGTCTCCTTTTTTGAAAATGGGAACAAACATTGCCGTCTTCATACCTCGGGTAGTTGCCCATTTTTCCAGGGATTTTTTGAAGATTGGGGTAAGTGGCACGCACAAACAATCTGCTCCCCTCTAAGAACCCACAGTGTTAAGATAACAGTGTTAAGATGACACAGTGTTAAGATAACAGTGTTAAGATGACACAGTGTTAAGATAACAGTGTTAAGATAACAGTGTTAAGATGACACAGTGTTAAGATGACACAGTGTTAAGATAACAGACTGTTAAGATGACACAGTGTTAAGATGACACAGTGTTAAGATGACACAGTGTTAAGATGACAGTGTTAAGATAACAGTGTTAAGATGACACAGTGTTAAGATAACAGTGTTAAGATGACACAGTGTTAAGATGACACAGTGTTAAGATAACAGTGTTAAGATGACACAGTGTTAAGATGACACAGTGTTAAGATAACAGTGTTAAGATAACAGTGTTAAGATGACACAGTGTTAAGAAACAAGTTAAGATGACAAAAATGTTAAGATAACGTGTTAAGATAACACCCCTGTAAGATAACCGTGTTAAGATAACAGTGTTAAGATGACACAGTGTTAAGATGACACCTAAGAAAAACAGTTTTAAAAGATAACAGTGCTAAGATGACATGCTGTTAAGATAACAGTGTTAAGATGAAAAAGTGTTAAGATAACAGTGTTTAAGATGACACGTTTTAAGAAACAGTGTTAAGATGACACAGTGTTAAGATAATAGTGTTAAGATGACACAGTGTTAAGATAAAGGTTAAATGACACGCTGTTAAGATAACAGTGTTAAGATGACACGCTGTTTAAAACATTTGTTAAGAGACATGCTGTTAAGATAACAATGTTAAGATGACACGCTGTTAAGATAACAGTGTTAAGATAACAGTGTTAAGATAACAGTGTTAAGATGACACAGTGTTAAGATAACAGTGTTAAGATGACACGCTGTAAGATAACAGTGTTAAGATGACATGCTGTTAAATAACAGTGTTAAGATGACACGCTTTTAAGATAACAGTGTTAAGATGACATCTGTTAAGATGACATGCTTTTTAAGATAACAGTGTTAAGATGACACGCTGTTAAGATAACAGTGTTAAGATGACATGCTGTTAAGATAACAGTGTTAAGAGACACGCTGTTAAGAAAAACATGTTAAAAATGACATGCTGTTAAGATAACATGTTACTCGTTACTCGTCATCCTAACCACCTGATAAGAAGGGAAAAAAAAAATTGATTATGAGAACAGATTATCCAACTTAAGAGGTGATATAAAAAAGACCTGGAAAACCCTATCAGAAATTCTAGGAACAAAAAAGATACCCACGAAATAGCAAATAAAAAATTAGCAAAATCAGATAAACCCCCAACTCCCACCAACAGAAACAGCAAACAGACTCATGATTTCTTTCCACTATGGGACAAAACCTTGCCAATAAAATCCCAAGCTCAGATACCCCACCAAATGACTACCTCCCCGGCAACTACCCGAACACACTGTTCCTAGCTCCGACTAACCCATACGAAGTCTCCCTTATTATCAACGCACTAAAAAACAAGGCAGGAGATTTAAATACCTTACCCCCCTTTTAAATATACAAAAAAGTGTCACAAGTGCTATCACCAATCATTGCAACACTCTTTAAACAAACCCCTTGAATCCTCCACCTTCCCTACATACTCAAAATAGCAAGGGTCACCCCGTTTCCACAAAGGAGGAGACCAAACAGAAGTTGAATAACTATAGGCCAAACCAACTTACACCCTCCTCAAAAATCTTCGAAAAATTAATTCATAAACGAATCTACTCCTACCTTATCTCCCAAAACATACTCAACCCCTGCCAATTGGATTAGGCCTAATAAAAATACTAATGATGCTATTATACACATGCTAGAACATTTTATACACTGCAATAGAGAAAAAAGAATCCCACTGGGGATCTTCATTGCTTAACGTAAAGCTTTTGATACAGTTGACCATGACTTGCCCATGTAAAATTGTCACACTATGGAAATAAGAGGGCACTCCCTCAACAAACCTCAAGCTACCTCAGCAACAGAAGCCAATATGTGTATGCAAAAGGGGCAAACTCCTCTGCACAACCAATTACAGTTGGTGTCCCACAGGGAAGTGTCCTTGGCCCTCTTCTCTTTCTCCTATACATAAATGACCAAACCAAATGCTTCGCAATTACTCAAACCCACACTATTGCAGATGACACTACATACTCTTTCTCTCATCCGAGCCCAGTCACGCTAGCCAATACTGTAAATACCGAATTACAGAAAATACTACCTGGATGAAAAACAAAACAAACTTACACTAAACATTGACAAAACCTACTTCATTCAGTTTGGTAACAGAGCTAAGATGTCCCTCTTAACAAATGATAAACGATCACCTATCACAAAGCTAACAGAGGGGAAAAATTTTTAGGAATCCACCTTGATAATAGAATCAAATTTCATACACATATACAACAAATTTCTAAGAAAATTCCAAGACTGTAGGCATACTATCGAAGATACGGTACTATGCTCCACAGTCAGCCCTCCTGGCCCTATATCACCTCTTATTAACCCCTATCTCACCTATGGAATTTGTGCATGGGGGCCCAAAAACAAGTAACCATCATCAACCACTAATTACCCAACAAAAGGCTGCAGTTAGAATGATAACAAATTCTCACTATAGGCAGCACACTCCAAACCCAAAATTCAATACACTAAACCTCCTCACCATACAAAACACCATACTTTCTACGCACCTATTACATACATAAAACCTTAACTCTGATATTAACCCCCCCCTCAAACATCCCCCTTGCCAACCTCAACAAACACATGACCAAACACAAGGCAAAAGATCACTCTTTGATGTTCCTCGTGTCCATCTCACACTGTGTAAAAAAATCAATGCACATAAAAGGCCCTAAAAACTGGAATTCATTACCCGTAATAAAAAAGAACCCCTACCTGTTTTTAAATTCAAGTCTCTTCTCAAAGATCACTTACTCACCCAAAACCAAATAAATACTGAATAACTGAACCTTATAAATTGTATATCTAAATGTTTCTCACAATTATATCACATAAATGTTAAACCTAAAACCCAATCTAACTTTATTTTTTTTTTAAACACATACCTAACAGAATACCCATTCGACTGAATGTACAGCAAAGCATGCAACCATATGACCTGTCTTTTTAATACTCAACTTGTGCTTTATAGAACCTGTTTACATTAATGTTTTTATCACTGAATTCATCATTGCTTAGTTAATCTTAAGTTAATTTTAAGCCAGCCCGTAATGCTATGCATAGTAAAAAGTGGGTTTGGCATACTGCTCTTACCTGGTATTTGTTGTACCCCTGTATGTGGGGCTCAAATTTTTAAATAAATAAATAAAAAAAATAAATAAAGATGACACGCTGTTTTAAAATAACAGTGTTAAGAAAGACAGTGCTACCCAGGGGAAAGGTTGGGATGTGGACGTGAGGCTCAGAATCGTGGCTTGAGTATCTATCATAAAATATTTGAGTGTACTGCATCACAGTGACCCAATTTTGTGAGATTTAACTTGTTGTTCGAGTGTGAGCAAAGGGCATAAAAGGCATTGACGAAAACCGGGTTTTCTGAACACAAGTTTTAAAAGGTGGGAAGGCGAGTGTGATAAGTAAAACTTAGGGAGAGAATTTGTTATATTCTGAGTATCACCTTTTGCATACAATGTATGCAATTAAATATTCTTGACTGGTGGTGATCAAGTGACATGCTCCCTTAATGACACCTCGTCTAAATCATAAGCTTTAAATCCATTAGTTACTGAGTGATGGTGTGGCCCAGACTGGTATTATGAGTGGGTTCTCAGTGAAGTGAGGGGTTAAGTGAATAAGAATGTATATTCTCTCACCCTCTCACCGACCAAGATATAATAAATAATAGTAATAATTACAATAATAATTTTAAAACCAAACTACTGTAAATTATCATCACAGTTATGGCCATTAGTAAACAACACTTACGCATTAACTTTATTTCCTGCTGGCTAGCCTTCTCTACCTATACCACTCGTCAATATTATTTTAAAAAACAAGCGTTATCCCAGCTCACAAAATAGTCATCCATTAGCCCTGTTGGTACCAGCCATTGGCACTGGGGCGAGCATATTGGCAGTGAAGGCAGTGAAGGCAGTCAGGGTAGTGCAGGGTATCTGAGACGGAAAAATTTTTCGTGAAGATAATTTAGGGGAACTGTGGGCATGTTGATGGTACTGGTGGTGACCCCTGTGTGATTGTGATGTTTTATTTGTAGCTAGGGAAGCAGAGCTGTGCTGCTGGTGCATATCTTCAGTGTTTTTGCTTATAGCAGCGGTACTTACCAATACGTGATTGCAGGGGTCACGTCGGGCTCCTGACCCCGCCTCTCAACTTTCCGCTTGCCTATTGGGCTCTATGGTACCTGCTCTTAAAACTATGTATGGAGCCTAATGCCACCACTTTCTCATCGAGGGCATTCCACTCCCGACCACCTGAGACTGAAGAAAACTTGATATCCCTGTGATTCATGTCTTGAACTACCAACCTGTCTCTGAGTACTATTCCCCGCCTCTCAAATAGCCTATCTCTGTCTACCACATCAATTCCCTGAGTATTTTTTATATTGCTTTTTTCTGGTTCATTTTGTCTAGCTCGAGTGTCGTAGAATAAAATTTGATAATCTCTTCTCATAGCTCATACCCCTTAGTTCTGGAACTAGTATCGTTGCATCTTTTTCACTCTCCCAGTTCCTTAATATGGTATAAACTTTTGGGAATAGATACTAAAAAAATTGGTTTAGAAAACGTTTTGGAAAATACTGTAAAATTTTCCCAGAAATTCAGTATTTGTATGTAAATAGATGGCCATACTATATTTTAAAAAAATTTATGTCATAGAAAACGGAAAGCCGCGTCCCGCGCAGACGAGACTCGCCCTCTTGGTTTTGAATTTGTATTAGAACGTTGGTGTAAGGGTAGAAATTTTCGTGTCTAGAGGTTAAAATTGTGTTGACACCTCTCAAATAGGAGGCGAAATTGGTGGATGTGCATTCCTGCATAAAATTGAGATATTAGGGGACTGGACAAGACAGCTCCAGGAACCTCAGATAAGCTCTCTAGATTGTGAATAATTCTGGCCAGTGTTTTCAGAAATTTTGTTAGTGAGGTTTTTTTTGAGTATGAACAACTTAATATCCAGTCAAATTGGTGAGTGATATTAAGATATTCTCTTTCTGTTAGGTAATTGTAATTTAAACCACAAATAATAGAGCCTACTAGACTGGAGAATACACTAGACCTCATCTTCACTAACAATGTGATCTGATAAAAATGTCACCATATCAAAAACAATATACTCAGATCACAACATAAATTGAGGTTCAGACATGAAAGCGAGGAGCCCCCCGACCGACATAATGAGACTATCACGAGGGAGCATTCACCAAATTCAACTTCAATAACAAAAACATAAAGTGGGACCAAGTAAACCAAATCCTGATATAAGCTGGGAAAATACTAAGCAACCCCAGACCCCAACTTATGCCTAGAAAAAGATTAACTCGATGGCACTCGATGTATGCACAAGGCTTATTCCTCTAAGAAAAAGGAAGAGTAATTTGTAAAATAGAAAGGGACAGACCTCCCTTTACAGGCGACGGAAAAGAATAACAGAGCGGCTAAAAGAGGTCAATATATCTGAAAGGGGTAGGGAGACACTGGTCAGAGAAATAGCAAGCATCGAACTTTAAACTAAAGGGAATCTTATAGGAGTCAGGAATCGCGGGAAAGAACTAAAAGCCATAAATGAAATCGAAAGAAACCCAAAGTATTTCTTCTCCTATGCCAAATCAAAGTCGAGAACAACGTCCAGTATTGGGCCCCTACTTAAACAAGATGGGTCCTACACAAATGACAGCAAGGAAATGAGTGAGCAACTCAAGTCCCAATATGACTCAGTTTTTAGCAAAGCCGCTAACCAGACTGAGAGTCGAAGATCAAAATGAATATTTTATGAGAGAGCCACAAAATTTGGTTAACACAGCCTATCTGATGTTATCCTGACGCCAAATGACTTCGAACAGGCGATAAATGACATGCCCATGCACTCTGCCCCAGGGCCAGACTCGTGGAACTCCGTGTTCATCAAGAACTGCAAGAAGCCCCTATCACGAGCTTTTACCATCCTATGGAGAGGGAGCATGGACACGGGGGTCGTCCCACAGTTACTAAAAACAACAGACATAGCCCCACTCTACAAAGGGGGCAGTAGAGCAACAGCAAAGAACTACAGACCTATAGCACTAACATCCCATATCATAAAAATCTTTGAAAGGGTCCTAAGAAGCAAGATACCACCCATCTAGAAACCCATCAATTAGCAACCCAGGGCAACATGGGTTTTAGAACAGGTCGCTCCTGTCTGTCTTAACTATTGGATCACTACGACAAGGTCCTAGATGCACTAGAAGACAAAAAGAATGTAGATGTAATATATACAGACTTTGCAAAAGCCTTCGGCAAGTGTGACCATGGCGTAATAGCACCCCAAAAATGCGTGCTAAAGGAATAACGGAAAAGTCGGTCGATGGATCTATAATTTCCTCACTAACAGAACATAGAGAGTAGTAGTCAACAGAGTAAAGTCCGAGGCAGCTACGGTGAAAAGCTCTGTTCCACAAGGCACAGTACTTGCTCCGATCTTGTTCCTCATCCTCATATCTGACATAGACAAGGATGTCAGCCACAGCACCGTGTCTTCCTTTGCAGATGACACCCGAATCTGCATGACAGTGTCTTCCATTGCAGACACTGCAAGGCTCCAGGCGGACATCAACCAAATCTTTCAGTGGGCTGCAGAAAAAAATATGAAGTTTAACGATGAGAAATTTCAATTACTCAGATATGGCAAACACGAGGAAATTAAATCTTCATCAGAGTACAAAACAAATTCTGGCCACAAAATAGAGCGAACACCAACGTCAAAGACCTGGGAGTGATCATGTCGGAGGATCTCACCTCAAGGGACCATAACATTGTATCAATCGCATCTGCTAGAAAAATGACAGGATGGATAATGAGAACCTTGAAAACTAGGGATGCCAAGTCCATGATGACACTCTTCAGGTCACTTGTTCTATCTAGGCTGGAATATTGCTGCACACTAACAGCACCTTTCAAGGCAGGTGAAATTGCTGACCTAGAAAATGTACAGAGAACCTTCACGGCGCGCATAACGGAGATAAAACACCTCAATTACTGGAGCGCTTGAGGTTCCTGAACCTGTATTCCCTGGAACGCAGGCGGGAGAGATACATGATTATATACACCTGGAAAATCCTAGAGGGACTAGTACCGAACTTGCACACGAAAATCACTCACTACGAAAGCAAAAGACTTGGCAGACGATGCAACATCCCCCAATGAAAAGCAGGGGTGTCACTAGCACGTTAAGAGACCATACAATAAGTGTCAGGGGCCCGAGACTGTTCAACTGCCTCCCAGCATACATAAGGGGGATTACCAACAGACCCCTGGCAGTCTTCAAGCTGGTACTGGACAAGCACCTAAAGTCGGTTCCTGACCAGCCGGGCTGTGGCTTGTACGTTGGTTTGCGTGCAGCCAACAGTAACAGCCTGGTTGATCAGGCTCTGATCCACCAGGAGGCTTGGTCACAGACCGGGCCGCGGGGGCGTTGACCTCCGGAACTCTCTCCAGGTAAACTCCAGGTAATTGTGTATATCTATAATTATTCTTTAATTTTTAATACACAGTCCACAAATTTATATATTACCAGCATTCTGGTGTATGTATATTTCATTAATTAATAGGTCCAGAGCAACTTGTGGATATGACAGTGGTAGGTATCGAAGGGGGACATTTTTGCGACCTAGGTGTCCCAAATTCCTACTTGTCTATGTAACTCTGATAAATAATAATTATCTTTGTTATCATTTTCTGTTATGTATATAATGAGTTACATTCAGATAAATGGAATTTTCCACAAAACGTATCGGTCATACAAAGGTTAAAAAGACGGTATATATAGGCGGAAAGTGAGGTGTGAGTGACGCATGGTGACCTGAAGAATGCCATATTGGGATAAGGACGGGTAGACAGTAGGCTCCTGTGACTCTTGTGTTGTTAGGTACAGTATCCACAGGGGATGGTGTAGACGCCCGCTGTGGAAGTTAGAGGTGTGGGGCTATGTTTCGTAGTGAGGTCTTAGACAGATGATGTGTTTATGGTGGAAATATTTATGGTACTCTATAGCAAGTACCCGGTGAGTATTTGTGGCAACATCACCACATGGAAGGGTCAGGGGAGATTTGTTGAGGATAGTATGTGCCTTGAGTCTGCAATCCCCGGATGAAGATGGAAACTGAAACGTATAAAGACTTGTGTTACGTAAATACATTCAAGAAAACAAGGGCCGTAGATGCGAAGAGCTCTCAAGAAGAAGCCAATAGGGACATTTCTTTTAGTGCGGGTGTCTTGGTGCGAATAGAAGTGTATAAGATTGTCCTTGTTGGTAGGTTTTTACACACTTTGAAGAGAAGTTTATCACTGTCGGGAGATCTGCACAGGAGGACGTCGAAGAAAGGAAGTTTACCTGGAGTTTACCTGGAGAGAGTTCCGGGGGTCAACGCCCCCGCGGCCCGGTCTGAGACCAGGCCTCCTGGTGGATCAGAGCCTGATCAACCAGGCTGTTGCTGCTGGCTGCACGCAAACCAACATACGAGCCACAGCCCGGCTGATCCGGAACTGACTTTAGGTGCTTGTCCAGTGCCAGCTTGAAGACTGCCAGGGGTCTGTTGGTAATCCCCCTTATGTGTGCTGGGAGGCAGTTGAACAGTCTCGGGCCCCTGACACTTATTGTATGGTCTCTTAAGTGCTAGTGACACCCCTGCTTTTCATTGGGGGATGGTGCATCGTCTGCCAAGTCTTTTGCTTTCGTAGTGGGTGATTTTCGTGTGCAAGTTCGGTACTAGTCCCTCTAGGATTTTCCAGGTGTATAAAATCATGTATCTCTCCCTCCTGCGTTCCAGGGAATACAGGTTTAGGAACCTCAAGCGCTCCCAATAATTGGGTGTTTTATCTCCGTTATGCGCGCCGTGAAAGTTCTCTGTACATTTTCTAGGTCGGCAATTTCACCTGCCTTGAAAGGTGCTGTTAGTGTGCAGCAATATTCCAGCCTAGATAGAACAAGTGACCTGAAGAGTGTCATCATGGGCTTGGCCTCCCTAGTTTTGAAGGTTCTCATTATCCATCCTGTCATTTTTCTAGCAGATGCGATTGATACAATGTTATGGTCCTTGAAGGTGAGATCCTCCGACATGATCACTCCCAGGTCTTTGACGTTGGTGTTTCGCTCTATTTTGCCATCTTTTTCGAGTTCAAGTGTAAACTTTATTGATGGCTCGACAGCATTGATTTTGTTGAAGAGGGCCTGGATATTGAAACGTTTCGGATAGAAAACTAACATATCGATAATGTATTTTAGGAAGGAAACAGTGCTGAGAGTGAAGGGCGCTGAATTTCTCGGTCTCCAGGTTCTCCAAGAGATTGGCGAGCACAGTACTGACAGGACTGCCCTGTGAGTGACGCTTTGTAACAAAACGTCACTCGCACCTCACTCTGCACCTACATATACTTTTTTTTTTAATCTCTGTATGTTAGAAATGATCAAGGTCGCCATGTTTGTGGTGAATGACCCACATGGGTTTAGCGCTTAACATGAATTATTTGATTTAATTTGATAAAAAAAAAATATGTCCTGGTGTTTGCCTACGTGTTTTTCTAAACCAGTTCGTCAGTATGTTTTCTCAAATCTGGGGTCATTGTCGGTGCTGTTTACTCCAAGATGAGCCTGACATAAGTTGTATAAAATATTCGGAATGACTCTTGAGATTCCCGAAGACTACTCTTATATGTATATTCGAGACGACATTGGCTACAGTGGCTATTCGGTTGACGTGAGCTTCTGGTGATATGCTTGGCACTATGCTTAAGTTTTAGTTTTAGTTGTTGGAGAGTTCTGAGCTCAAACCTCTCCAACCCAGTTGTCATCAAAGATTTGTTAAGTTTTACAATGAATTAAAGAAAGATCCTAGACTTCACCTTACGAAACAAAGTAAATGCGATAGTAATTATGGACAAGGTAGATTATAAGGGGAAAGTGACATATTAGAATACAGGGAAACTAACGTGCCCCTTAAGTGAGGTCTACATCCTCTGTCAGTGTCTTATTTTTTTTAAGCTACAAGAGCAGAACTATGGTGGTGGTGTCGCGTCTTCAGTGTTTGTAGCTACAGGACCAGAGTTGTGCTGGTGGTACTTACCTGTAAGTGGCTACAGGTGTTGAGTCTTAGCTCTTGGCCCTCTCAACTTGTCGCTTTAGTGTTTGTAGCTACAGGAGCAATGTTGCGTTAGGTAAGATTCGTCAGGAAACAGGACAAGTGTTTCCTGACGCGAGTTTTAGTCATATGATGACCCACACTTGAGCTTTTGGTTCATTTTGACCGAGGCCTTCCCCTGCGGGTGCTTTTGGTCTCCCGTCCTTCAGTGTATATACTTCCGGCAGCAGAACTGTGCTTGTGGTGTCCTGTCTTCAGTGTTTATTTATTATTGGATACCATTTCATGTTGTCCACCAATCCGTAAAGAAAAGCTTGCTAGATAATGTGATATTAGATCGTCAACAATCTGGTGGATACCCTATACAATACACTAGAACACTAGCAGCATGTGTGGAGTTGTCTTACACATTGGTGCCCAGGATGTGACGTACAGTACATCTTGGGTTTCACACACACATTGGCATTGTATTTTTCTCAGGGATGAACCACGACCGTTCATTAACACCCAGATACTTTTTCTTTAACGTTTGTTGTACGCAGTCATGGAGAATTAGAGATAATCAGGTTTGATATAATAAAGGAAGAGCAACTCCAGTTGTTTGGATCAATAAGAACAGGATGTAACAAAACTTAACCATGATTAAATACTGAGAGAACTGAATTATATATAACTTTTTGTACGTAAAATAACTATCTAGGGTAATGTAACTCTCAATGAAAGCTTTATGTGTGTGTTTTTACATTTGTAGAAATTAATGAAACGAATATTTTAGCATGTCACTTGCCAATTTTGAGAAAATTTGGTTATGAGTTTACAATTTTTGATGTTTTTTCAAGTTTTCGATATTTCTGAAAATCACACCATATATACTTCTTAAATAGTAAGAAAATGGAGGAATATTATTAAATAGAAACAATAATTAGCATATTCTAGGACTTCAGTTAATGGTCAGGTTAGATAAAAAAAAGTTTTGTAAACAAGGATTTTCAAATTTCTGGGAAAAAATTGACGAAATAATTGTAGCATGTCAGTGTTGTTAAGGTCTTTTATTCTACCATAGTTGGCAATTCACATGGCACAATTATTTTTTTGATCAGTTACTTCCTACAGACGTGAAAAACCTGTGTAAAAATAAGACTTTCACTGAAACTTATTTTCGCTAAGGTTATGTGAAAGTTATATATGTTAAAATTATCACTGATAAGTATTAAATAATTTTCGCTTCATTTTCCTAACCAGTACCTCAAAAAATGCGTTTGTAATTTAACATGTACACAGCTTTCACACACACACACACACACACACTCAGAGAATACCTGACAGGGAGGCAACAACGAGTCATGGTACGTGATGAGGTATCACAGTGGGCACCTGTGACGAGCGGGGTCCCACAGGGGTCGGTCCTAGGACCAGTGCTTATTATTATTATTAAAGATTAGCCGGTATTCTCCCGGCCCGGGCCTTTTCCAAGTGGTGGCCCGGCCTTGGCTCCCTCTTTAGGGAGTGTCTGAGACCTAAGTCTCCCATGGGAGGAGGCACAAGTACCTCCTCATCTTTGGGACCAACTGTCCCCAGGCCTAGCCACAAGCTAGGCCTCTCTAGTCTGCCATCCCCGCCGCAAGGGGGCTAATGGGAATGACAGTCTTATGAGCTAAAGGCTCGGGCTCAGGCACCTACCCTACCCTAGAAGGGTTAGGCATGGTATCGATCCCAGACCATTGCTATTTCTGGTATATGTGAATGACATGATGGAAGGGATAGACTCAAAGGTGTCCCTGTTCGCATATGATGTGAAGTTAATCAGGAGAATTAAATCAGACGAGGATCAGGTAGGACTTCAAAGAGACCTGGACAGACTGGACACCTGGTCCAGCAACTGGCTTCTCGAATTTAACCCTGCCAAATACAAAGTCATGAAGATAGGGGAAGGGCAAAGAAGACCGCAGACGGAGTATTGGCTAGGTGCCAAAGACTGCAAACCTCACTCAAGAGAAAGATCTGGAAGTGAGTATAAGGGCCTTTTTGGGCCCCAAATAAAAGTAACCGGGGTTTGGGGCCGGAAACGGGAAAGGC
>NC_069413.1:69372259-69414782 GCF_026875155.1 Cherax quadricarinatus | reverse complement strand
GTCCAAACCGTAGATCTACGCCATGAGCTCAGCTCACTCTGATAAACTGTGAGTGGTACATTTGGCCTAGATATGAGAGAATACATCTATGTGGTATGTGTGCACCACATAAAACAGATCCTGCAGCACACTGTGTATAATGAGAGAAAAAAAATGAAATCATGATTTTTCAATTAAAACAGCAACTTTGCAGTGTTTTTTCGTATGTTTTTTATAGTTGTATTTGCGATTTCTTGGTCTCATTTGATAGAATGGAAGACATATTACAGAAATAGAGATGATTTTGATTTGTTTTAGCACTGGAAATGGCTTGAAACTGAGCTCAAAGTAGCAGAAATGTTAAATTTTTGCCGATATTCAAGAGTAAACAAACGACCTCACACGTCTAATACACGCCAGCTGGTGGGTTTAATATACATTCACAAATATGGTGATGATATTTATACAATTATTACAGTATTGCATAACAGTAAATCTTCTATTTTTTGGTGTGAATAAAAATTCATTATGTGAATAAAAAATCAAAATGGAATTTATTTGTAAAGCCTCAAAACATAACTAATGAACAGAGGAAATGTTAGTTTAGTGCCAGGAATGCCTACATTGTTCATTCTGGACCCTATTTTGAAATTGGAATATTTTGAACTTTGTGTTAAATTGGCCAAATTAACAATTTCCGATCACTTTATTTTGTAGTTAAAACAGTTGACTTGGCGATTTCTTGTGCTCAATCGATAGAATAGAAGTAATACTAGTGAAATAGCTAAGAATTTGGTTGATTGGAATAATGTAATTGGCCTAAAATGGGAGTCAAAGTCGGCAAAATCGCCGATTCGTAAATATCGCTGACACATCAAAATTCGCGAGAGCATAATTTCGTCAATTTTCCACCAAATTTCGTACTTTTTGTTTTATTACCTTCACAAAAAGATTCTCTACGATTTCATAAGAAAAAATTACATTTTTTTTTTTTAAATTCTTGGACACTGGTGCGTGACTCCAGATTTGGGCCTTGGACCCTGAAAGGGTTAAAAGTGAATACAGGAAAGGGTAAGGTTATGAGGATAAAAAAAATAGGTGATAAGATTGGATATCAGATTGGAGGGAGAGAGTATGGAGGAGGTGAATGTATTCAGATATTTGGGAGTGGACGTGTCAGCGGATGGGTCTATGACAGATGAGGTGAATCATAGAATTGATGAGGGGGAAAAGGGTGAGTGGTGCACTTAGGAGTCTGTGGAGACAAAGAACTTTGTCCTTGGAGGCAAAGAGGGAATGTATGAGAGTATAGTTTTACCAACTCTCTTATATGGGTGTGAAGCATGGGTGATGAATGTTGCAGCGAGGAGAAGGCTGGAGGCAGTGGAGACGTCATGTCTGAGGGCAATGTGTGGTGTGAATATAATGCAGAGAATTCGTAGTTTGGAAGTTAGGAGGAGGTGCGGGATTACCAAAACTGTTGTCCAGAGGGCTGAGGAAGGGTTGTTGAGGTGGTTCGGACATGTAGAGAGAATGGAGCGAAACAGAATGACTTCAAGAGTGTATCAGTCTGTAGTGGAAGGAAGGCGGGGTAGGGGTCGGCCTAGGAAAGGTTGGAGGGAGGGGGTAAAGGAGGTTTTGTGTGCGAGGGGCTTGGACTTCCAGCAGGCATGCGTGAGCGTGTTTGATAGGAGTGAATGGAGACAAATGGTTTTTAATACTTGACGTGCTGTTGGAGTGTGAGCAAAGTAACATTTATGAAGGGGTTCAGGGAAACCGGCAGGCTGGACGTGAGTCCTGGAAATGGGAAGTACAGTGCCTGCACTCTGAAGGAGGGGTTTTTAATGTTGCAGTTTAAAAACTGTAGTGTAAAGCACCCTTCTGGCAAGACAGTGATGGAGTGAATGATGGTGAAAGTTTTTCTTTTTTGGGCCACCCTGCCTTGGTGGGAATCGGCCAGTGTGATGATAAAAAAAAAAAATAATTTATGTGTAGTGTGACCTAAGTGTAAGTAGAAGTAGCAAGACGTACCTGAAATCTTGCATGTGTATGAGACAGAATAAAAAGACACCAGCAATCCTACCATCGTGTAAAACAATTACAGGCTTCCATTTTACACTCGCTTGGCAGGACGGTAGTACCTCCTTGGGCGGTTGCTGTCTACGAACCTACTACCTAGAACTCAATAGACTTACTTACCTATAATTTTTATACTCTCTTTTGTCCTCTTTGCCTTTATACAAAGGAACTATGCATGCTCTCTGCCAGTCCCTAGGTACCTTACCCTCTTCTATACATTTATTAAATGAAAACACTAACCACTCCAAAACTACATCCTCACCTGCTTTTAACATTTCTGTCTTTAACCCATCAATCCCAGCTACTGCACCCCCTTTCATTCTACTCACTGCGACACGCACTTTCCCCACACAACTGGTTCTCTCTCACTCCTGTAAGATGTTACTCCTCCTTGCCCTATACACAAAATCACAGCTTTCCTATCTTCATCAACATTTGACAGTTCCTCAAAATATTCCCGCCATCTTCCCGATACCTCTAACTCTCCATTTAATAACTCCTTTCCTATTTTTAACTAACAAATCCATTCTTTTACCTAGGCTTTCTCAACTTGTTGATCTCACTCCAAAACATTTTCTTATTTTCAACAAAATGTTGGGTGATAACATCTCATATAACACCTCATTAAGCTAAACATCTTGGTCAAGTTAATGAGTGAAATTTTATAGTTTCTTTTTTATTTTATGGAAGTATATTCAGAAATGGCTCTCTTTTTTCAAGTGTCCAAGAGTGCTTTTTGCAGCGGTCTCGCAGATACATATACTTTGTGGAATATATAGACTACTGTATTCAGCTTTGGTTTTTTGATAAATCTGACCAATACATTACAGAGGTTGCTTGTTTTGTGCGGGCTGATATGTTGGGCTGCCCATGGTATCAGTTAGAGGCTGTCAAGTCATCAGCTTTTAATTTTGTGGTAATGAGAATTTTCGTACATTTTGTGAAGCCGACCAATGTGTAATACACATGGAAAAATGTGTATTACACATTTTTAAGTTAAATGGAACATTTCTGAATAGCAAATTAACAAATTCAAAACACATGCAAAGGCATGGGGAATGCTGTGTATCCATAAGTGGCATTTTGAGCTGAGTTATTAATGTAATTATAATTTTAACTCATTTAGGTTTACATGGTGCAAGAGTTCTAGTTCCCGTCTAAAGGTTATGGAAGCTGATCCCACATGATAAAGGCTGATTCTGGGCAGCAAGAGACTGCGGCATCGCCGACAGAGTGAGTTCATCTAATGCAAAGAGGTAATTACATGTATGGTGAAATATTTTCATGGCAAAAATGTTGAAACTGTCTGAGGCATCACGATGGAATTTCAATCTGTATGGAAAATGAATTTTTCCTTAGATATCGCATCCACTACAGTCTTATATGGTGTAAGAAAATTTTGGCCACTGTAGGCTTAACATTTTTGTTGATTAATACTTTTTAAGATGCTGTAATAATGGGCAAGCATAACTTAGGTTCAAATGGTCAGTTATTAAGAAATATCTCGCTTATTGAAAATTTTAGTATTGTTATTAATATATTTTGATAAATGTAGCAGTATTTAAATTTTAGTAGACACCACATAGAAGGGTGGGGGGGGGGGGGGGGGGGGGGGGGGGGGTTGTAGGCATATTTATATTATAAAACGCTGAAAATCTATATGTAATAATAAAATAGTTCTATGCAGACGAACATTGTAAAATACACAAACTAATATTTAGCATGGATTGTAAAATGTTGATGGGGGGGGGGGGGGGGGGGGGGGGGGGGGGGGGGGGGGGGGGCGTGGAGGGGATATCCAAACTGAATAAGATAATTCCCTCAATTTTAAAGCATAATTTTATAAAAGATATCCCTCTGTCCTGGAATTGGACTAAGATATTATTCTGTAATTATTTAAACATGTATTACGTGGTAACAAATTATTGTATCTTTTAGCATGCATTACACAATGGGCATTTATTGTAGCTAGAAAATGTATACTGTATGTATTTTCATATTACAGATAGGATTTGTATTGATATGCAATCATTCCAGTAGGATTTGGGCAGGTCAAAGCTTTTATTCAGTATTTTTATAAGATTTTAGGACATTATGACGGCGGTGATATTGATATCTTGATAGGGAAACATGGCAGGCATGTTGAGAATGGGACTAAAGAGGCGGTGGCATGACTATGAATTCTTTTGTGTTTATTGTAATGTGCAATGCTGATCTACAGCGTCAATGCATGAAGACTAAACTATTTTATAATATTATTACACAGGTTTAGCATATCTTTCATATGGTCAAGTTAGTGTGTTGATTTGGCATGGTGTAACTCTGTTAATTTATTAGCCATTATTTTTTAGCACTTATAAGCTTGTATGGATGTGTGAAACTGTTTTCTCTTAAACATAATGAATATTAAAGGCATGATAATAACTCAGTTACTGTAGAAATAATAAAAGCGGCAGTAAGCCACCATTTGTTAAAATTTTTAAATTATGTCATGTATTAGCAGTAAAAAAGCATTTCTGACAGAATTTGTAATCACCTGGCGAAAAATCTTGAATGCTAATGTGTAATCTGCGGGAAATACTTACTTGAAAGAGAATCTCATTGGCCTGCAGCTAATGCATTATATCTTGATTAGTCATCAAAACACAATCATTAAAAGTTCTGTATGGGCACAGACATGGCATGAGATGAATCGTGTCATGTAAAAACCTGGCAGCAGGTTTAGCACTTGTTTCGAGTATACATAATAATTTTGTTGAAAAGGATACTGGAAGTAATAAGCGGAATATGCTCGGTTTCAATACACAGATGGCTATATTAATGACAGATTTATAAAATAGAGGGTTTGTGCTAGTGCTGTAAATTTTAAATCTATTAGGCATGCACTTCAGTGGTCCTCTAAAAAAATATTACTTTCATATTGTAAATGATCAAACAGAATCAAGTACATACTTGTACACTAAATGAAAAATATTTAATGAGGGCAAATACTACACTCATACTGCTCTAACAATGTCCCAATTCAAAATTCAAAATCGTAATTTCACCAGCAGTTCGGGCAAATAACTATTTTATTATCCAATTAGTTTATTGTCTAGTCAGTTTTTAGCTGCAACTGTATTAATTAGTGTTCACAACAAACTCCAGCTCGGAAGAACCAAAGAGGCAGCAGTAAAATGCTCATGCAAACATTTCCCTCAACTGAATTTGGGCTTCTGTGGGCGGTCGAGGTCAGTGCTTGTAACAAACGCTTACTAAATGATTTCCTCTGGCACTTTCCTAGGGTGTAGGGTTAAGGATTCCTGCTGCCTTAATTTTTTTTTTTTATGATGATTGTATAAAGAATGATGGGGGTTCCTTTTGAGGGAAGTGTTAAGGGGGAGTGTTATAAAATAGAAACTACACTATTAATACCTGACAGAATAAACACAAAGGGAATTACAAGTAAGTGTGTTTTCACTACACAAAATCCAAGGGCGAAAAAACCTATTTAAAGTATTGGCCTTTTGCTAAAATTAGGTAGTTGTGGGGGGGGGGGTGGGGGGGGGGGGGGGGGGGGGGGGGTGTTTTTTTGTGTGTGTGTGGTGTGGGGGGGGGGGGGGGGGGGGGGGGGTGTGGGGGTGGGGGGGGGGGGGGGGGGGGGGGGGGGGGGGGGGGGGGGGGTGGGGGGGGGGGGGGGGGGGGGGGGGGGGGGGGGTGGTGGGGGGGGGGGGTATGTGTTTGGGGTAGAATTTTTTTTGATAATTGTAGTTTATTTATGTATTTGAATTGTTGTACTATGTGGTTTGAAATGAATGGAATGGTATCAAGAGTGATGGGTGGGGTGTTTCAGATTCTCTGCCAGCCTACAAATTACAGAGATGACATTAAGAAATCGTAATGACACATGTAAACAAACCAGACCCCCGCCGGGGATTGGAATCCCCTGTCATAGAGTCTCAAAAACTCCAGGCCCGTCGCTTTAGGCCACTAACCAGCGAGGCCACAATAGTGGCTAACCGACGGGCTGGAGTTTTTGCGACCTATGACGCGCGGGGTCAATCCCGCCGGGGGTATGGTTTGTTTGGGGGCAAAACGTGTCATTACGATTTCTTAAGTCATGTTGACGGGTCATGAAGGACTTGAGCTAGAGTTCCGTCACGGCCACGCTAGCTGTTGATTCCCTTCTGTAAAAACATGGCATTTGTGGTCACAGAGGTGCCGATGCTAACCTTTACCTATGGTGTAGAAATATATCACTAGTTGGATGAATCTTCTTGTGGCTAGGCTGGGCTAGTGGCTAACACGACGGCTGGAGTTTTGAGACTCTATGACCGCGGGTTCAATCCCGCCGGGGGTAGGTTTAAATCAGCAAATATTAAGCACACACTAGGCAGACAGAAGAAATTGATAGTATGCCCTTGCATATTATATAAAGAAATTTCAAAATACCACTATCAAAATCACTCTGTGAAGCAGTATTTTGTTAAGATAACACGCAGAGAGGCTCGTGCGGTAAAGATTTTCAAATTGTCGGCACAACCTTGCCTTTTAACTGTAACACTCCTGCAACCCAGCCAGTCAGTGATTTTTCACATGTTAAGATCTTAATACTAGGCCTACAATAAAGTACAAACCGGTACAACATTTAAACATTCACCTCTGAGCATAGCAATATAATGGCCAAATTAATATTTTCCTCGGTACATTTATTGTATGGTACATTTATTAGCTACAAATGTTTTGAATATCAAGCAAACATTCAAAAACCTTATGCTTTGAGTAGCATACAGTAGATCTATTGGGCATGGGCACCAAATGTATTTATTTAACCATCTGTAGGAATTTTTAGTATGTAATATTAGCATCTCAAAGGAATAGGTACGTAACCCATTCATGACATAGGTGTGATCGGTCAGTGATATTGGTGACAGGGGAAGTGCAGTTTCACTGGTATCCCAATTTTTTAGTACCCAAATATGAAAGAGAGAGGAGATTCCGTCGGGTCGGTGCAGCCATTTGCCTTCAGTCATAATGTTGTAGGCCCATTTTTGTGGATTATCCCATAATAGGCATATGGATATTGTAATATATAGATGGCTGATGTTTATGTTTTATTGATATAAAAATACATTGCTGATTCATTGATGTATGACAGGTGGAAGCACAATACGTACTTTAATGTCCAAGTAATACCCTGCTTTTGATATATTTGTTGATGAGACTAACCTTGGCACCATGAAACATGATGTCTCAGGATTACCTATGGCTACTGGCCGCATCCTAAGATGCCTTTTAGCTTGTGTGGTGGGCAGTGTTGTATCCAAGGTCCTCCCTGGCACTAATGTCTTGAGGCTGAGTTTTGTCCATACATTAGGCTATTGGCCGAATTAGGGCTATGGCAGGAGGCAGAAGACCAGTGATATGTGTGTGTGTGTCTAATGGAAGACCTGACTGTCAGTCCCTTTGAGGACTTCGAGCATGGCCCACACCAAAGGGGCAGCATCCAGAGAGGGGGGCCAAGAAAATGTTCTCACTAAAGTTAACTGTAGCTAATGTAGCCTAGACATGGTCTGTTATGCCATGTGTCTGAATTTTTGCACTTGTGGTGCAAAGTTCTAATAGCAAAACAATTTCCTTGCCATAAGCATGAAACTCTGTTCATTGGGTCTTCATGACTGTGAATACCCTTTTGATGAGCAGGCCAGACCCTCTTCCCCCAAGAGTAAGGCTCATTGAGAATCTCTGTGCTGAGACAGGAAGAGATCTACGAGGAATGGGCATAGCCCACTTCTGCAGCTTTAGGATGCGAACCTCAAATAGGGAAATTTACCCCATGAAATCCTGAAGAATATGTTAGTCACTTGTAGATGTCCTAAAGCCTAAGGATGACCTATTTTGTGATTGTGATTCTAGAGGAGGCTGACGTACTTCAAGTATGGTCATTGTATATAGAAGAATGAAATACTAATTCATCCAGGATGGAAGAATACAGTGGAACCTCGGCTTACGAATTTAATCCATTCCCTGACCTTGTTCGTATTGTGATTGTTCATGTGCTGAGTTAATTTTCTTCATTTAAATTAATTGAAATGCAATTAATCTGTTCCAACCTCTCAGGAGGCATGACAAAATAATGCTATGGCTTAGTTATCTATCACAATTCATCCAATATAACATAATAAGCAATATTAAGACATGGAAAAAAAAAAAAAAAATAAAAAACATGATATATACTCTAGATTGAATAAAATAGACTCATAATATGGCAAGTGATGGCGACACTGCAGGCGGGGTAGAAAGAGAAAAGCATCCGCCGTTAGCTCTCGCCCCCTAGTATCTGTCCTCAGTCGCATAACCCCACACCTAGCTTGTGTTTATCATGAGTAGAGGAGAGGTTGTCACATATGTAACTCACAGTGTGGACGGACTGAGCCAGATGTATATATAAGGTGAAGACATATCAGCAGTGGGGTGGTGACAGTGGCCCCAGTGGTGTGGGGGCGGCAGCGGCCAGCTGCTCACTCTAGTCTGCTCCGTCTTTGTTCGACTAGCTTTTTCATAGTTTTCTAGTCACTTCTTGGGTGGCTGGGATTGTATGGCGACAGACTGGTCTCTTTGGGTGAGCATTGTGTAAGAAATTTGTGGCCAATAAAGACAAAATAGGCATCCCTAGGCCTGCTGCAGGTCTCTCAGAGGGGGCGGCACAACTCGACTCCCTAGTAACCCCTTGGTTGGGGCACTGAAGTAGCCGTGTCTAGAAGTACCTACACCACCCAGAGGGTTAGCCAATTTGTACTTTGAAGCATTATGTCACAAAAAAATGAAAAAATTTAGCAAGAATGTCTAAAAATGACAACGTATTAGTATTAGCTAATATGTTGTATTAGTATTATACATTAATATTCCATTAGGACTTGAAGTAGGGGGCAAGTCCTATCTGGGGTTACTTATCCCATTCTTCTTTTAATGGGGGCCACTAGCCAGCTTCAATCACTGGACTTCTTTCGGCACAAGATATCTGTGTGCCATAGTGGGCCTGTACACTCTCGTTCCTTTAGCACTTCCCTAAAGTGTTGCAGCAACATTGTCAGTGTAGCATGGTCCAACACGGCTTGCAATAGCTGTGAGAGGGTATTTTCATCCATGAAGGTTTGCACTTCAAGGCCACTTTGCACAGATTTCCTTTATCTTTGTAGTAAGCAACTTCTTCAATTTCTCTCTCCCCTCTCTGAACCAGTTTCGCCCAGGTCTGGCCTTTGCTCATTGAAGTTAGATCTATCAGCTTCCATCTCAGTGTTAGTTCTTTCATTGGTCCTCCTCCACCAACGCTTCCACAACCTCCCCACTAACCTACAACCCCAAGACTTTCCGTCAATGGCACAATGATTCCTCAACTGGCCAGGATTCCTCAGGGTTAGCCGCAAACCCTTCAAAATCTGCCTTTTGTCTACACATTCTGGCCACATTCTTCAAGCAGAGTTCAAGGTCCCTCATAGTCACTTCCTCCCCAACCTTACCTATAAAGGTTTTGCACAATTGAGGATATTAAAGTGATCTCTCGCAAAACTCTCTTAAGTCAGATTGAGTTTCTGAGGTCATTAGCAAAGCACCTTTCCAACAGAGCTTTTGTGTAGCAGTTTCTTGAAGTTGGAAATAACCTGGCTGGTCGCATGGGCTGCAGGAGAGGAGTGGTATAGGACAGGGCAAAAGCTTTCACCTTATGAAGGCTCAAGTCCCCCATAAGTCACTCTGGGGCCACGTCTGGTAGGATGACGGGGCAGGTAATTGTCTAACCCAGGAGGCACTTAAGTTCTAATTTAGCTCTCTCAACAACAACAACGGGTGGTGGGGGGAGGGGGGGGGGGGGGGGAGGGGGGGGAGTGAAAAGAGGAGGGGGGGAGGGGATTAGAATTAGAGGACTTGAAGTGCCGGCGCGTGGTGTTAACCAAGGTGGCCGCCTGGGTGGGGGGGTTCGATGGGCAGGCGGTGAGGGGGGGGGGGGGGGGGGGGTGGGGGGGCGGAGGGGGTGGGGGGGGACGTGGCAGAGCGAGCTTTATGGGGGAATGAGGCTTATTTAAGGTGATGAGTTTGGAATAATAATTAATGGGGGGGGTATAAGTACGACGATGAAAGGGGAAAATAAACAGGGTGTTCTGAGAAGGGGGGGATTCTCTATCTCTTCTGGATCTTCGGGTCTCTCTCTCTTAAGGGGGAGCTGGTGGATAAAGTGGCTTTGAATGACCTCAGAAACCAAACTGACTCTAAGAGAGTTTTTGGGAGGAGATCACGTTAATATCCTCAATGTGTAAACCTTATATGTAAGGCTTGGGAGGAAGTGACTATGAGGACCTTGAACTCTGCTTGGAAACTGTGGCCAGAATGTGTAGACAAAAGGGATTTTGAAGGGTTTGAGGCTAACCCCCTGAGAATCTGTGCCAGTTGAGGAATCCATTGTGGGCATTTGGGAAAGTCCTTGGGGGTTGTAGGTTAGTGGGGAGGATGTGGAAGAGTTGTGGAGGAGGAAATGAAGAACTAACCACTGATGAGGCTGATAATCAACGTCAAGACAAGAGGCCAGACCTGGGAAACTGGTTCAGAGAGGGGAGAGAGAAATTGAAGAAGTTTGCCTACTACAAAGATAAAGGAACTCTGTGCAAAGTGGCTTTGAAGTGCAAACCTTCATGGATGAAAATCACCCTCACACAGGCTATTTGGCAAGCCGTGTTGCAACGGCCTGTAGCACTGACAATGTAGTGAAACACTTTAGGGAAGTGATAAAGGAAGCGAGAGGTTAACAAGTGGTCCACTATGACAGATATCTTGTGGGCGCAAGAAGGCCAGTGACTCTGAAGCTGGCCCTAGTGGCATTAAAAGAAGCAGGGAAGTAACCCCAAAGAAGGACTTGCTACTCCAAGTCCTAATGGGAATAATAATTATAAATAATAAACCAACATAAAAGTAATACTAATAACGTTGTCATTTTTAACATTCCTTGTAAAAATTTTTTCATATTTTTGTGACAAATGCTTCAAAAGACAAATTGAGTAAACCCTCTTGTGTGGCTGTAGGATACTCTAGACCACGGCTACTTCAGTGCCAACCATGGGTTAATAGGGAGGAAACGAGTTTGCCGCTCTGAGTGACTGGCAGGCAGACGGCCTAGGATGCATAATTTTGTCTTAGATTGGGACAATTTCTTACACAATGCCTCACGCCACAAAGAGGACAGTATCGGTCATACAATCAGGGTGCAAGAAGTGACTAGAAACTAGAAACAAAAAGCCTAGAGCGAACAAAGAAGCAGGGCAGCATAGCGTGAGGGCACTGCCGTCTGGCCGCCACCACCACCACTGGGGGCCAACTGTCACCACCACCACTGTGGATCATGCTCTTCACCTATATATATACATCTGGTCTTGACCACAACCTGGGTTACACATGTGACACACCTCACCACGAATCAGAGATAAAGCACAAGCTAGGTGGTGGGGTAATGGGACTGGGAAGTATACCAGAGTGGAGAGTAAACGGCGGATGCTTTCTCTGGTGCCGCTGCCAGTGTCGGGGCCATCACTTGCCCATATTATGGTCTATTTTATTCATTTCTAGAGTATATATCACCATGTACCCATAGTTTATTAATATTGCTTATTATGTTATATTTGATAATTGTGATAGATACCTAAGGTCATCGCAGTATTTTGTCATGCCCTCCTGAGAGGTTGGAACAGATTAATTGCATTTCAATTAATGTTAAAAATGAAGAAAATGAACTCAGGCACATGAACAATCACAATACGAACAAGGTCAGGGGAAAGGATTAAATTCGTAAGCCTGTTCCTCTGTATTCTTCCATCCCTGGATAATGTATATTTCATTCCGCTATATACAATGACGCATACGTGAAGTACGTCAGGCCTCTCTCTAGAATCACAATCACAAAATTTAGGGTCACCTTAGAGGCGGTTAGGACATCTACAAGTACTACATATCGTCAGGATTTCATGGGGTAAATTTCCCTATTTGAGGTTCGGCACCTAAGCTGCAGAAGGGCTATGCCCATTCCCTATTAATCTCTTCCTGTCTCAGGCACCGAGATTTCTCAATGAGGCTCACACTGGGGGAAGAGGGGTCCTGGCCTGTCATCAAAGGGTAACTTCACAGTCAAGAAGCCAAGAAGCAAGATTTCATGATATGGCAAGAAGCATTGTTTTGTATTAAACTTTTGCACGCACAAGTGAAAAATTCAGGACCCATGGTAACAGACCATTCTAGGTAGCATTAGTACAGTTAACTTTAATGAGAACATTTTCATGGCTCTCTGGATGTGCTTTTGGGTGGGGGGCATGTCACGAAGTCCTCAAGGGACTGACATCGTTCTTCATTAGACACACACACACAATCACTGGCTTCTGCTCGCTGCCCATAGTAATCGCAATAGCCAATAATGTATGACAAACTCTAGGGCCCTCAAGACTCATTCAGTGCAGGGAGGACCATGGATAGCAAAACTGTGGTGCCCACCACACAAGAAGCCTAAAAGGCACTTAGGATGCGGCCATAGCCATAGTAATCCTGAGACATCAGGTATCATGTTGTACAAGTTTAGTCTCATCAACAAATATAATCAAAGCAGGGTATTACTTGGACAATTAAATTACGTATGGGTGCCGTCCACCTGTCATACTTCAATGATCAGCAATGTATATTTTATATACAAGAAACATAACCTCACCATCTATATATTACAGATATCCATATGGGGGCTATTTATGGGATAAGCCACAAAAAAAATGGGCTACAACATGATGACTGAAGGCAAATGGCAACACCGACCAGACTGGAATCTCGCTCTCTCATTCTCCTATTTGGCGGTACTACAAAATAGGGATACCAGTAAAGCCTGCATCTTATCTTCCCCTGTCACCAAACACCGGACAGTATCACAACCTATGTCATGAATGGGTTAAGTACCATCATTCCTTTGGATGTAATATTACTACTACTAAAATTCTTACAGGGCAGGTTAAATAAATACATTGAGTAGGGGCAAGGGCCACTAGATCTACGGCTGTCATGCTACTCAAATCATAAGTTCTTTTGTATTTTGCTTGACATTCAAAACATTCTGAAGTAATACATGTAGCCATAAGCATATAAATGTACGGCGGAGAAAAATAGTAATTTATGCATTATAAATCCTGTATGTCAGAGGGTGAATTTTAAATGTTGTAGGGAGCGGTTTCGTACTTTATAAGTAGTCATATTAAAGAATCTTAACATGGTTACAAATCACTGACTGCTGGGTTGGGGCAGGAGTGTACCAGTTAAAAGCAGGGTTGTTGGACAATTTGAAAATCTTTGACACGCAAGAGCTCTCTGCCTGTATCTTAAGCAAAATACTGCACAAGAGTGATTTTGATAGTGGTATTTTGAATTTCTTTATATATTATGGGCAAGGCATACTATCAAATTTCTTCTGTCTGTAGTTGTGTGCTTCTAATATCTATGTGATTTAAACCATACCCACCGTGGCCGGGATTGAACCCGCTGTCATAAGTCTCAAAATTCCTCCAGCCCGTCGTTGGTTAGCCACGAGACGCAGGCTAGGCCACAATATGATTCATCCAACTAGGTATATTTCTACACCATTGGACAGGTTAGCACGATCACCTCTGGGACCACAAATGCAAGTTTTTACAGAAGAATCAACAGCTAGCGTGGCCGTGACGAACTCTAGCTCAAGTCCCTTCACGGCCGTCAACATGACTTAAGAAATCGTAATGACACGATTGCAAAACAAACGGCAACCCCCGGCCGGGATGTGAACCCGACGGTCATTAAGAGTATCAAAAACTCCACCCGTGGCGTTAGCCACTATTGTGGCTAGCTTGTCTAGTGGCTAACGCAGGGCTGGAGTATTTGAGACTCCATGACAGCTGGGTTTGTTCAATCCGCGGCCGGGGTATGGTTTGTTACAATCGGTTCATTGAGAATTTCTTAAGTCATCTATGTAATTTGTTAGGGCTGCATAGATTAGAAAAAAAAAAAAATATATCTGGTTTCTTCAAAACCTGATGTCTAATAAATTGGGCTAATAATGGATTTGTATAGCGTTTGTTTTAGTATTTTTATTGCTTTTCTTTTGGGTCGTCAATATATATGTAGCAAGTACCTAATTTAGCAAAAGGCCAAGACTTAAATAGGTTTTTTCGGCTTGGATTTTGTGTAAGTTAAAACACACTTACTTTTAATGCGCCTTTGTTGTTTATTCTGGGTCAGGTAATTAATAGGTGTATGTTTCCCTATTTTATACACTCCCCTTAACACCTTCCCTCCAAAGGAACCCCCACTCATTCGTTATACAATCACATAAAAAAGAAAAAATTAAGGGCATGCAAGAATCCTAACCCTACACCTAGAGAAAGATACAGAAGAAATGCATTTTAGTAAGGTTTGTTACAAGCACTGACCTCACCGGCACATAAACAAATTCACGTGATGGAAACAGGTTTGATGAGGGGGGCATTTTAAATTACTGCTGCTCTTCTGTTTCTTTCCGAACAAAAAAAAAAAAAACATGAGTTTGATGAAGACCACTAATTAATACCGTTGCAGTAAAAACTGACTAGACAATAAACTAATTGGCATATAATAAAATAGCGTATCCTGGAACTGGGGCTGGAGAAATTTAAGATTTTGAATTAATGAATTAGGGAGCTATTGTTAGAGCAAGTATGGTGTCGTATTGGCCTCATTAAATATTTTATCATTTAGTGGCTACAAGGTATGTGATACCCATTATCTGTTGATCAACAATATGAAAGTAATATTTTTTATGAGGCACTGAAGAGGCCAGCTAATAGATATTAAAATTTACAGGCACTAGCACAAAATATTTATAAATATTTTCATTAATATAGGCACAGGTATTGAAACCGAGCATATTCCCTTATACTTTTCCAGTATCCTTTCAAACACACATTATTATTGTAGAGCTGAAACAAGTGCTAAACCTTTGCAGGTTTTTTAGCATGAGCAAGATCATCTCATGCCAAGTCTGTCAACAGAATTTTAATGATTTGTGTTTAGATTCAAATCATGATATAAAGATTAGTTGCAGGCATTGAGATTCTCTAACAAGTAAGGTATTTATCCGAGATAAACACAGCAGTTATGCATTCAAATTTTTCGGGCAGGTGATACAAAATTCAGTCATTAAATTGCTTTTGTTACCTAGTATACATTACATATTTAAAATTTTAAGGCAAATGTGGCTTTACGTGGATTTATTATTTCTTCTACAGTAAGCTGAGTTAATTATCATCCTTAATATTCATTCATGTTTAAGAGAAAACATTTCACACATCCATACGGCAAGTAAAAAAGTTAAAAAAAATAATGGTAATAAATTACGCACCATGATGTTACACCATGCAAATCAACACAATAACTTGCTAAAAGATATTAAACGCTGGTTATAAATATATATAAAATAGTTAGTCTCTCATGCATGTTGACGTGTAGACAACATTCACACATACAATAACCACAAAAGAATATCATTAGTCAAGCCACTGGCCACTTATGTCCCTTATCAACATGCTGTCCATGTTTCCCTATCACAGGATATCATTATCACAGCCCGTCATAATGTCTAAAATCTTAAGTAAAAATACGGAATAAAAGCGTTTGACTGGGCAAATCCTACTGGAATGGATAGGCCATATCAATACATATCTATCTGTAATATGAAAATACATACATATACATTTACTAGTAGCAAAAAATCATTGTGTAATGCATGCTAAACATCAATACAATAATTTGTTACCACGTAATACATGTTTACATAACTTAGCAGAAAATATCTAGTCCATTCGCAGGACAGAGGGATATCTTTTATAAAAATTAGCTTTAAAATTGAGTGAATGAGCTAATTCAGTTCTGGATATTAGATAACATTTTACAATCCCATGCTAAATAATAGATTGTTTATTTACAAAGTTGTCTGCAAGAAACATTTTATCTATAACCATATAGCATTTTCAGGTTTTTATACTATAAAGATGAACAACTGTTGGGTGTCTCTAAAATTTAATAGACTGTAGCATTGTAATCCAAATAATTAATAACAATACTAAACTTTTCAATAAGCGAGATATTCTTAATAACTGCATTCTGACCCTAAGTATTATGGCTTGCATTATTCAGGGCATCATAAAAAGTTTTAACAACAAAATGGTAAAGTATACAGTGGCAAAATTCTTCTTACACCTAATTAAGACTGTAGTGGATGGATATCTAGGAAAATTCCGTTTTTTCGCGACAGATGGAAATCTCCATCCGTGATGCCTCAGACCATTTGCCACATTTTTGCATTTGAAGAATATTAGCCCATACATTCATAACCTCTTTGCATTAGAAGACTCAACTCTGGTCGTCGATGCCAGGCAGTCTCTTGCGCCCAGAATCAGCTATATCATGTGGATGCAGGCTTCCATAAACTCATTAGAGCGGGAAACCTAAACCTCATGACCATGTAACACCAAAAAGTACAATTATCATACATTAATAAAGGCTCCAGCTCAAACTTGCACTATGCATACTCAGACATTCCCCTGCTTAGTCATAGTGTTTTGTATTTGTTAATTTGGCTATTCAGAAATGTTCCATTTTCACTAAATGTGTAATACACATTTTCCATGTGTATTACACATTGGTTGTCACAAAAATGTAGCCAGAAAATCCTCATTACACAAAATTAAAAATTGGCTATGACTTGACAGCTCTATACTGAGACCATGGGCCAGCAACATATCAGGCCCACAAAACAATGAACACTCTGTAATGTATTGTCAGATTTATCAAAAAACCAAATGCTGAATACAGTAACCATATATTCACAAAATTTATGTATCTGAGACCGTCAAAAAGCACTCTTGGACACTTGAAAAAAGAGACATTTCTGAATATCAACTCCATAAAAAAAAAAAAACTTAAACATTTCCCTCAGTAACCTTGAGCCAAGATGTTAAGCATTAATGAGGGAGTTAATGGAGATGATATCACGCAAATTTTGTTGAAAAATAAGAAAATGTTTTGGAGTGAGATCAACAAGTTGAGAAAGTCCCCCTAGGTAAAAGAATGGATTTGTTAGTTAAAAATAGGAAAGGAGTTATTAAATGGAGAGTTAGAGGTATTCGGGAAGATGCTGGAATTTTTTGAGGAACTGTCAAAGTTGATGAAGATAGGAAAAGGCTGTGATTTTTGGTGTAAGGCAAGGAGAGTAACATGCTCCAGGAGTGAGAGAGAACGCAGTTGTGTGGGGAAAGAGTGATAGTGCGGTGTCCGGCAGTGAGTAGAATGAAAGGGGTCAGTAGCTGGGCTAGAAGGTTAAAGACAGAAAATAGTATAAAACAGCAGGTGAGGATGTAGTTTTGGAGTTGGTAGTGTTTTCATTTAATAAATATAGCAAGAGGGTAAGGTACCTAGGACTGGCCGAGAGCATGCATATTCCTTTGTATAAAGGCAAGAGGACAAAAGAAGTATAAAAATTATAGGTTCAGTAAGTCATTGCGTTCGAGGTAGTAGGTTCGTTAACAGCCCGCCAAGAGGTACTACCGTCCTGCCCAAGCGAGTTAAAATGGAAGCCTGTAATTGTTTTACCCGATGGTAGGATTGCTGGTGACTTTTTATTCTGTACTCATACACATGCAAGCTTTCAGGTACTCTTGCTACTTCTACTTACACTTAGTCACACTACACATAAATAATTTTTTTTTTTTTATCATCACACTGGCCGATTCCCACCAAGGCAGGGTGCCCAAAAAAGAAAAACATTCACCAACATTCACTCCATTCACTGTCTTGCCAGAAGGGTGCTTTACACTACAGTTTTAAAACTGCACATTAAAACCCCTCCGTCAGAGGCAGGCACTGTACTTCCCATTTTCCAGACATCACGTCCAGCCTGCCGTTTCCCTGAAACCCGCTTCATAAATGTTACTTTGCTCACACTTCCAACAGCACGTCACGGTCATTTAAAAAACCATTTGTCTCCATTCACTCCTATAAACACGCTCACCCGCAATGCCCTGCTGAAGTCCAAGCGCCCCTCGCACTACAAAACCTCCTTTACCCCTCCCTCCAACCTTTCCTAGCCGACCCCTACCCCGCCCGCCGGCCTTTCCACTACAGACGGATACACTCTTGAAGTCATTCTGTTTCGCTCCATTCTCTCTACATGTCCGAACCATCCTCAACAACCCTTCCTCACCCTCTGGACAACAAGTTGGTAATCCCCACCTCCTCCTCCTAACCTTCCAAACTAAAAAAAACTACGAATTCCTATGCATCTTATATTCACACCACAATGCCCCCAACATGATGTTCTCCACGCCTCCAGCCATCTCCTCCTGCAACATTCCCTCACCCATGCTTCACAACCCATAAAGAGAGTTGGTAAAACTATACTCTCATACATGCCAATAGACTTACTTACGCTAAATTTTTATAGCTCTCTTTTGTCCTCTTTGGCCTTTATACAAAAACTATGGCATGCTCTCTGGCCAGTCCCTAGGTAGGCCTTACCCTCTTCTATAACATATATTAAATGAAAACACAACCACTCCTAAAACTACATCCTCACCTGCTTTTAACATTTGGTCGGTAACCCCTTCACAATCCCAGGGCTACTGGCACCCCCTTTCATTCTACTCACTGCTACACGGGGGCACTTTCGGCCCACACAACTGATTTCTCTCTCATCCTTAAGCTGTTACTCCTCCTTGGCCCTATACACAAAATCCACAGCTTTCCTATCTTCAGCAACATTTACATTCCTCAAAATAACCCGCCATCCTTCCCGATACCTCAACTCTCCCTTTAATAACGTCCTTTCGCTAGTTTTAACTAAGCAAATCCATTCTTTTACCTAGGCTTTCTCAACTTGTTGATCTCACTCCAAAACAATTTCTTATTTTCAGCAAAATGTTGGGTGATAACATCTCATATAACACCTCATTAAGCTAAACATCTTGGTCAAGTTAATGAGTGAAATTTTATAGTTTCTTTTTTATTTTATGGAAGTATATTCAGAAATGGCTCTCTTTTTTCAAGTGTCCAAGAGTGCTTTTTGCAGCGGTCTCGCAGATACATATACTTTGTGGAATATATAGACTACTGTATTCAGCTTTGGTTTTTTGATAAATCTGACCAATACATTACAGAGGTTGCTTGTTTTGTGCGGGCTGATATGTTGGGCTGCCCATGGTATCAGTTAGAGGCTGTCAAGTCATCAGCTTTTAATTTTGTGGTAATGAGAATTTTCGTACATTTTGTGAAGCCGACCAATGTGTAATACACATGGAAAAATGTGTATTACACATTTTTAAGTTAAATGGAACATTTCTGAATAGCAAATTAACAAATTCAAAACACATGCAAAGGCATGGGGAATGCTGTGTATCCATAAGTGGCATTTTGAGCTGAGTTATTAATGTAATTATAATTTTAACTCATTTAGGTTTACATGGTGCAAGAGTTCTAGTTCCCGTCTAAAGGTTATGGAAGCTGATCCCACATGATAAAGGCTGATTCTGGGCAGCAAGAGACTGCGGCATCGCCGACAGAGTGAGTTCATCTAATGCAAAGAGGTAATTACATGTATGGTGAAATATTTTCATGGCAAAAATGTTGAAACTGTCTGAGGCATCACGATGGAATTTCAATCTGTATGGAAAATGAATTTTTCCTTAGATATCGCATCCACTACAGTCTTATATGGTGTAAGAAAATTTTGGCCACTGTAGGCTTAACATTTTTGTTGATTAATACTTTTTAAGATGCTGTAATAATGGGCAAGCATAACTTAGGTTCAAATGGTCAGTTATTAAGAAATATCTCGCTTATTGAAAATTTTAGTATTGTTATTAATATATTTTGATAAATGTAGCAGTATTTAAATTTTAGTAGACACCACATAGAAGGGTGGGGGGGGGGGGGGGGGGGGGGGGGGGGGTTGTAGGCATATTTATATTATAAAACGCTGAAAATCTATATGTAATAATAAAATAGTTCTATGCAGACGAACATTGTAAAATACACAAACTAATATTTAGCATGGATTGTAAAATGTTGATGGGGGGGGGGGGGGGGGGGGGGGGGGGGGGGGGGGGGGGGGGCGTGGAGGGGATATCCAAACTGAATAAGATAATTCCCTCAATTTTAAAGCATAATTTTATAAAAGATATCCCTCTGTCCTGGAATTGGACTAAGATATTATTCTGTAATTATTTAAACATGTATTACGTGGTAACAAATTATTGTATCTTTTAGCATGCATTACACAATGGGCATTTATTGTAGCTAGAAAATGTATACTGTATGTATTTTCATATTACAGATAGGATTTGTATTGATATGCAATCATTCCAGTAGGATTTGGGCAGGTCAAAGCTTTTATTCAGTATTTTTATAAGATTTTAGGACATTATGACGGCGGTGATATTGATATCTTGATAGGGAAACATGGCAGGCATGTTGAGAATGGGACTAAAGAGGCGGTGGCATGACTATGAATTCTTTTGTGTTTATTGTAATGTGCAATGCTGATCTACAGCGTCAATGCATGAAGACTAAACTATTTTATAATATTATTACACAGGTTTAGCATATCTTTCATATGGTCAAGTTAGTGTGTTGATTTGGCATGGTGTAACTCTGTTAATTTATTAGCCATTATTTTTTAGCACTTATAAGCTTGTATGGATGTGTGAAACTGTTTTCTCTTAAACATAATGAATATTAAAGGCATGATAATAACTCAGTTACTGTAGAAATAATAAAAGCGGCAGTAAGCCACCATTTGTTAAAATTTTTAAATTATGTCATGTATTAGCAGTAAAAAAGCATTTCTGACAGAATTTGTAATCACCTGGCGAAAAATCTTGAATGCTAATGTGTAATCTGCGGGAAATACTTACTTGAAAGAGAATCTCATTGGCCTGCAGCTAATGCATTATATCTTGATTAGTCATCAAAACACAATCATTAAAAGTTCTGTATGGGCACAGACATGGCATGAGATGAATCGTGTCATGTAAAAACCTGGCAGCAGGTTTAGCACTTGTTTCGAGTATACATAATAATTTTGTTGAAAAGGATACTGGAAGTAATAAGCGGAATATGCTCGGTTTCAATACACAGATGGCTATATTAATGACAGATTTATAAAATAGAGGGTTTGTGCTAGTGCTGTAAATTTTAAATCTATTAGGCATGCACTTCAGTGGTCCTCTAAAGGTCAGGGAATGGATTAAATTCGTAAGCCGAGGTTCCACTGTATTCTTCCATCCTGGATGAATTAGTATTTCATTCTTCTATATACAATGACCATACTTGAAGTACGTCAGCCTCCTCTAGAATCACAATCACAAAATAGGTCATCCTTAGGCTTTAGGACATCTACAAGTGACTAACATATTCTTCAGGATTTCATGGGGTAAATTTCCCTATTTGAGGTTCGCATCCTAAAGCTGCAGAAGTGGGCTATGCCCATTCCCTAGTAGATCTCTTCCTGTCTCAGCACAGAGATTCTCAATGAGCTTCACACTTGGGGGAAGAGGGTCCTGGCCTGTCATCAAAGGGTACTTCACAGTCATGAAGCCAATGAACAGAGATTTCATGATATGGCAAGGAACATTGTTTTGTATTAGAACTTTGCACCACAAGTGAAAAATTCAGACACATGGTAACAGACCATTTCTAGGTACATTAGTACAGTTAACTTTAGTGAGAACATTTTCTTGGCTCTCTGGATGTGCTTTTGGTGTGGGCATGTCACGAAGTCCTCAAGGGACTGACAGTCAGGTCTTCATTAGACACACACACACATATCACTGGCTTCTGCTCCTGCCCATAGTAATTCGGCAATAGCCAATAATGTATGACAAACTCAGCCCTCAAGACCATTCAGTGCAGGGAGGACCATGGATACAAAACTGCCCACCACACAAGCCTAAAAGGCACTTAGGATGCGGCCAGTAGCCATAGGTAATCCTGAGACATCATGTTTCATGTTGCAAGGTTAGTCTCATCAACAAATATATCAAAGCAGGGTATTACTTGGACATTAAATTACGTATTGTGCCTTCCACCTGTCATACTTCAATGATCAGCAATGTATATTTTATATACAATAAACATAACATCAGCCATCTATATATTACAATATCCATATGCTATTTATGGGATAATCCACAAAAATGGGCTACAACATTATGACTGAAGGCAAATGGCAGCACCGACCAGACTGGAATCTCCTCTCTCATTCTCATATTTGGAGTACTAAAAAATTGGGATACCAGTGAAACTGCATCTTCCCCTGTCACCAAACACCTGACAGTATCACAACCTATGTCATGAATGGGTTAAGTACCTCATTCCTTTGAGATGTAATATTACTACTACTAAAATTCTTACAGCAGGTTAAATAAATACATTTGAGTAGCATGCCAATAGATCTACTGTCATGCTACTCAAATCATAAGTTCTTTTGAATGTTTGCTTGATATTCAAAACATTCTGTAGTAATAAATGTACCATACATATAAATGTACCGAGAAAATATTAATTTTGCATTATATCCTGTATGTCAGAGGTGAATGTTTAAATGTTGTACGGTTTCGTACTTTATTAGTAGGTAGTATTAAGATCTTAACATGTGAAAAATCACTGACTGGCTGGGTTGCAGGAGTGTTACAGTTAAAAGCCAGGTTGTGGACAATTTGAAAATCTTTGACCGCAAGAGCTCTCTGCCGTGTATCTTAACAAAATACTGTACACAGAGTGATTTTGATAGTGGTATTTTGAATTTCTTTATATAATATGCAAGGGCATACTATCAATTTCTTCTGTCTGTAGTGTGTGCTCTAATATCTATGTGATTTAAACCATACCCCCGGCCGGGATTGAACCCGCGGTCATAGAGTCTCAAAACTCCAGCCCGTCGTGTTAGCCACTAGACCAGCTAGCCACAATAAGATTCATCCAACTAGGTATATTTCTACACCATAGGAAGGTTAGCACAGGCACCTCTGTGACCACAAATGCAAGTTTTTACAGAAGAATCAACAGCTAGCGTGGCCGTGACGAACTCTAGCTCAAGTCCCTTCACTGCCGTCAACATGACTTAAGAAATCGTAATGACACGATTGCAAACAAACCATACCCCCGGCCGGGATTGAACCCGCGGTCATAGAGTCTCAAAACTCCAGCCCGTCGCGTTAGCCACTATTGTGGCTAGCTGGTCTAGTGGCTAACGCGACGGGCTGGAGTTTTGAGACTCTATGACAGCGGGTTCAATCCCGGCCGGGGGTATGGTTTGTTTACAATCGTGTCATTACGATTTCTTAAGTCATCTATGTAATTTGTAGGCTGGCAGAGATTATGAAAAAAAAAAAAATATATCTGGTTCTTCAAACCTTATGTCTAATAAATTGCTAATAATGGATTTGTACTGTTTGTTTAGTATTTTGCTTTTCTTTTGTCGTCAATATATATGTACAGTACCTAATTTTAGCAAAAGGCCAATACTTAAATAGGTTTTTTCGCTTGGATTTTGTGTAAGTGAAAACACACTTACTTTTAATTCCCTTTGTGTTTATTCTGTCAGGTATTAATAGTGTAGTTTCTATTTTATAACACTCCCCTTAACACCTTCCCTCAAAATGAACCCCCACTCATTCTTTATACAATCACATAAAAAAAAAAAATTAAGGCAGCAAGAATCCTTAACCCTACACCTAGGAAAGATACAGAAGAAATCATTTAGTAAGGTTTGTTACAAGCACTGACCTCTACCGCACATAAGCAAATTCACGTGATGGAAACTGTTTGATGAGCATTTTACTGCTGCTCTTCTGGTTCTTCCGACATGGAGTTTGTTGATGAACACTAATTAATACAGTTGCAGTAAAAACTGACTAGACAATAAACTAATTGGATAATAAAATAGTTATCTTGGAACTGCTGGAGAAATTAAGATTTTGAATTATGAATTAGGGACAATTGTTAGAGCAGTATGAGTGTCGTATTTGCTCATTAAATATTTTATCATTTAGTGCTACAAGTATGTACCTTATCTGTTTGATCAACAATATGAAAGTAATATTTTTTTAGAGGCACTGAAGAGCCAGCTAATAGATTTAAAATTTACAGCACTAGCACAAAATATTTTATAAATATTTTCATTAATATAGCAACAGGTATTGAAACCGAGCATATTCCGCTTATACTTCCAGTATCCTTTTCAAACAAAATTATTATGTATACTGAAACAAGTGCTAAACCTGTGCAGGTTTTTACATGACAAGATTCATCTCATGCCAAGTCTGTGCAACAGAATTTTAATGATTTGTGTTTAGATGTCTAATCAAGATATAAAGATTAGTTGCAGGCAATGAGATTCTCTAACAAGTAAGTATTTCCGAGATAAACATTTAGCATTCAAGATTTTTCGCAGGTGATTACAAATTCAGTCATTAAATGCTTTTTTACTAGTAATACATTACATATTTAAAATTTTAACAAATGGTGGCTTACTGGATTTATTATTTCTACAGTAACTGAGTTATTATCATGCTTTAATATTCATTCATGTTTAAGAGAAAACATTTCACACATCCATACCAAGTATAAAAATGTAAAAAAATAATGGTAATAAATTACCACGTTACACCATGCAAATCAACACAATAACTTGCATTAAAGATATGTAAACCTGTGTAATAATATATATAAAATAGTTTAGTCTCTCATGCATTGACGTGTAGACACATTCACACATTACAATAACCACAAAAGAATATCATTAGTCATGCCACTGCCACTTATGTCCCATTATCAACATGCTGCCATGTTTCCCTATCACAGATATCAATATCACAGCCCGTCATAATGTCTAAAATCTTATTAAAAATACTGAATAAAAGCTTTGACTGCAAATCCTACTGGAATGATAGCCATATCAATACATATCTATCTGTAATATGAAAATACATACAGTATACATTTACTAGTACAAAAAATGCATTGTGTAATGCATGCTAAACAGATACAATAATTTGTTACCACGTAATACATGTTTAAATAATTACAGAAAATATCTAGTCCATTCCAGGACAGAGGGATATCTTTTATAAAATTATGCTTTAAAATTGAGGGAATTATCTAATTCAGTTCTGGATATTAGATAAACATTTTACAATACCATGCTAAATAATAGTTGTGTATTTACAAAGTTGTCTGCATAGAACATTTTATCTATAACATATAGCATTTCAGGTTTTATAATATAAATATGTACAACTGTGTGGTGTCTCTAAAATTTAATATACTGTACATTTATCAAAATATATTAATAACAATACTAAAATTTTCAATAAGCGAGATATTCTTAATAACTGCATTCTGAACCTAAGTTTATGCTTGCATTATTACAGCATCATAAAAAGTTTAACAACAAAATGTTAAGTACCAGTGCAAAATTCTTCTTACACCTATTAAGACTGTAGTGGATGGATATCTAGGAAAATTCCTTTTCCTACAGATTGAAATCTCCATCCGTGATGCCTCAGACCAGTTTCAACATTTTTGCATGAAAATATTACACCATACATGTCATACCTCTTTGCATTAGAAGACTCAACTCTGGTCGTCGATGCGCAGTCTCTTGCGCCCAGAATCAGCTTTATCATGTGGATCAGCTTCCATAACCTTTAGACGGGAACCTAGAACCTCTTGACCATGTAACACCTAAAAAGTAAAATTATAATACATTAATAACTCAGCTCAAACATGCACTTATGCATACACAGCATTCCCCATGCTTAGCATGTGTTTTGAATTTGTTAATTTGCTATTCAGAAATGTTCCATTTCAACTTAAATGTGTAATACACATTTTCCATGTGTATTACACATTGGTTCACAAAATGTACCGAAAATTCTCATTACACAAAATTAAATGCTGATGACTTGACAGCTCTATACTGCTACCATGGGCCAGCAACATATCAGCCGCACAAAACAATGAACATCTGTAATGTATTGTCAGATTTATCAAAAAACCAAATGCTGAATACAGTAGTCTATATATTCACAAAATTTATGTATCTGGAGACCGTGCAAAAAGCACTCTTGGACACTTGAAAAAAGAGAGCATTTCTGAATATCAACTTCCATAAAATAAAAAGAAAACTTAAACATTTCCTCATTAACCTTGACCAAGATGTTAAGCTTAATGAGGTGTTAATGAGATGTTATCACCAAATTTTGTTGAAAATAAGAAAATGTTTTGGAGTGAGATCAACAAGTTGAGAAAGCCTAGGTAAAAGAATGGATTTGTTAGTTAAAAATAGGAAAGGAGTTATTAAATGGAGAGTTAGAGGTATCGGGAAGATGGCGGGAATATTTTGAGGAACTGTCAAATGTTGATGAAGATAGGAAAGCTGTGATTTTGTGTATAGGGCAAGGAGGAGTAACATCTTACAGGAGTGAGAGAGAACCAGTTGTGTGGGGAAAGTGCGTGTCGCAGTGAGTAGAATGAAAGGGGGTGCAGTAGCTGGGATTGATGGGTTAAAGACAGAAATGTTAAAAGCAGGTGAGGATGTAGTTTTGGAGTGGTTAGTGTTTTCATTTAATAAATGTATAGAAGAGGGTAAGGTACCTAGGGACTGGCAGAGAGCATGCATAGTTCCTTTGTATAAAGGCAAAGAGGACAAAAGAGAGTATAAAAATTATAGGTAAGTAAGTCTATTGAGTTCTAGGTAGTAGGTTCGTAGACAGCAACCGCCCAAGGAGGTACTACCGTCCTGCCAAGCGAGTGTAAAATGGAAGCCTGTAATTGTTTTACACGATGGTAGGATTGCTGGTGTCTTTTTATTCTGTCTCATACACATGCAAGATTTCAGGTACGTCTTGCTACTTCTACTTACACTTAGGTCACACTACACATAAATTTTTTTTTTTTTATCATCACACTGGCCGATTCCCACCAAGGCAGGGTGGCCCAAAAAAGAAAAACTTTCACCATCATTCACTCCATCACTGTCTTGCCAGAAGGGTGCTTTACACTACAGTTTTTAAACTGCAACATTAAAACCCCTCCTTCAGAGTGCAGGCACTGTACTTCCCATTTCCAGGACTCACGTCCAGCCTGCCGGTTTCCCTGAACCCCTTCATAAATGTTACTTTGCTCACACTCCAACAGCACGTCAAGTATTAAAAACCATTTGTCTCCATTCACTCCTATCAAACACGCTCACGCATGCCTGCTGGAAGTCCAAGCCCCTCACACACAAAACCTCCTTTACCCCCTCCCTCCAACCTTTCCTAGGCCGACCCCTACCCCGCCTTCCTTCCACTACAGACTGATACACTCTTGAAGTCATTCTGTTTCGCTCCATTCTCTCTACATGTCCGAACCACCTCAACAACCCTTCCTCAGCCCTCTGGACAACAGTTTTGGTAATCCCGCACCTCCTCCTAACTTCCAAACTACGAATTCTCTGCATTATATTCACACCACACATTGCCCTCAGACATGACGTCTCCACTGCCTCCAGCCTTCTCCTCGCTGCAACATTCATCACCCATGCTTCACACCCATATAAGAGAGTTGGTAAAACTATACTCTCATACATTCCCCTCTTTGCCTCCAAGGACAAAGTTCTTTGTCTCCACAGACTCCTAAGTGCACCACTCACCCTTTTCCCCTCATCAATTCTATGATTCACCTCATCTGTCATAGACCCATCCGCTGACACGTCCACTCCCAAATATCTGAATACATTCACCTCCTCCATACTCTCTCCCTCCAATCTGATATCCAATCTTTCATCACCTATTTTTTTTATCCTCATAACCTTACCCTTTCCTGTATTCACTTTTAACCCTTTCAGGGTCCAAGGCCCAAATCTGGAGTCACGCACCAGTGTCCAAGAATTTAAAAAAAAAAAATGTAATTTTTTCTTATGAAATCGTAGAGAATCTTTTTGTGAAGGTAATAAAACAAAAAGTACGAAATTTGGTGGAAAATTGACGAAATTATGCTCTCGCGAATTTTGATGTGTCAGCGATATTTACGAATCGGCGATTTTGCCGACTTTGACTCCCATTTTAGGCCAATTACATTATTCCAATCAACCAAATTCTTAGCTATTTCACTAGTATTACTTCTATTCTATCGATTGAGCACAAGAAATCGCCAAGTCAACTGTTTTAACTACAAAATAAAGTGATCGGAAATTGTTAATTTGGCCAATTTAACACAAAGTTCAAAATATTCCAATTTCAAAATAGGGTCCAGAATGAACAATGTAGGCATTCCTGGCACTAAACTAACATTTCCTCTGTTCATTAGTTATGTTTTGAGGCTTTACAAATAAATTCCATTTTGATTTTTTATTCACATAATGAATTTTTATTCACACCAAAAAATAGAAGATTTACTGTTATGCAATACTGTAATAATTGTATAAATATCATCACCATATTTGTGAATGTATATTAAACCCACCAGCTGGCGTGTATTAGACGTGTGAGGTCGTTTGTTTACTCTTGAATATCGGCAAAAATTTAACATTTCTGCTACTTTGAGCTCAGTTTCAAGCCATTTCCAGTGCTAAAACAAATCAAAATCATCTCTATTTCTGTAATATGTCTTCCATTCTATCAAATGAGACCAAGAAATCGCAAATACAACTATAAAAAACATACGAAAAAACACTGCAAAGTTGCTGTTTTAATTGAAAAATCATGATTTCATTTTTTTCTCTCATTATACACAGTGTGCTGCAGGATCTGTTTTATGTGGTGCACACATACCACATAGATGTATTCTCTCATATCTAGGCCCAAATGTACCACTCACAGTTTATCAGAGTGAGCTGAGCTCATGGCGTAGATCTACGGTTTGGACCCTGAACGTAAAGCCGTAGATCTACGGGACGGACCCTGAAAGGGTTAATTTTCTTCTTTTGCATACCCTACCAAATTCATCCACCAATCTCTGCAATTTCTCTTCAGAATCTCCAAAGAGCACAGTGTCATCAGCAAAGAGCAACTGTGACAACTCCCACTTTATGTGTGATTCTTTATCTTTTAACTCCACGCCTCTTGCCAAGACCCTCGCATTTACTTCTCTTACAACCCCATCTATAAATATATTAAACAACCACGGTTATATCACACATCCTTGTCTAAGGCCTACTTTTACTGGGAAATAATTTCCCTCTTTCCTACATACTCAAACTTGAGCCTCACTATCCTCGTAAAAACTCTTCACTGCTTTCAGTAAACTACCTCCTACACCATACACCTGCAACATCTGCCACATTGCCCCCCTATCCACCCTGCCATACGCCTTTTCCAAATCCATAAATGCCACAAAGACCTCTTTAGCCTTATCTAAATACTGTTCACTTATGTGTTTCACTGTAAACACCTGGTCCACACACCCCTACCTTTCCTAAAGCCTCCTTGTTCATCTGCTATCCTATTCTCCATCTTACTCTTAATTCTTTCAATAATAACTCTACCATACACTTTACCAGGTATACTCAACAGACTTATCCCCCTATAATTTTTGCACTCATAAATGTACAAGCATATATATACACACACCCCTCTGGGTTTTCTTCTATTTTTTTCTAGTTATTCTTATTTATTTCCTCTTACCTCTATGGGAAAGTGGAACAGAATTCTTCCTCCGTAAGCCATGCATGTTGTAAGAGGCGACTAAAATGCCAGGAGCAAGGGGCTAGTAACCTCTTCTCCTGTATATATTACTAAATGTAAAAGAAGAAACTTTCGTTTTTCCTTTAGGGCCACCCCACCTCGGTAGGACATGGCCGTGTGTTGAAAGAAAGAAGTTTGTTGAGTATACCTGGTAAAGTGTATGGTAGAGTTATTATTGATAGAATTATGAGTAAGACAGGGAGGAGGATAGCAGATGAACAAGGAGGCTTTAGGACAGGTAGGGGGTGTGTAGACCAACTGTTTGCAGTGAAATGCATAGGTGAACAGTATTTGGAAAAGGGTAAAGAGGTTTTTGTGGCATTTATGGATTTGTAAAAGGCATGATAGAGGAGAGGGAGGTAATGTGGCAGATGTTGCAAATGTATGGTATATGAGGTAGGTAATCGAAGGCAGTGAAAAGTTTATACGAGGATAATGAGGCTCAGATTACAGTATGTAGGTGCGAGGGGGATTACTTCCCAGTAAAAGTAGGCCTTAGACAGGGATGTGTGATGTCACCATGGTTGTTCAATATATTTATAGATGGAGTAGTAAGAGAAGTGAATGCTCGGGAGTTGGCAAGAGGTGTGGGGTTAAAAGATAAAGAATCTAACACAAAGTGGGAGTTGTCACAGTTGCTATTTGCTGATGACACTGCTTTTGGGAGATTCTGAAGAGAAGTTGCAGAAGTTGGTTAATGAGTCTGGTAGGGTATGTAAAAGAAGGAAGTTAAAAGTGAATATAGGAAAGAGTAAGGTGATGAGGATAACAAAAAAATTAGGTAATGGAAGATCGGATATCAGATTGGAGGGAGAGAGTATGGAGGAGGTGAATGTGTTCAGATATTTGGGAGTGGAAGTGTCAGCAGATGGGTCTATGAAGGATGAGGTGAATCACAGAATTCACGAGGGGGAAAAGGTGAGTGGTGCACTGAGGAGTCTGTGGAGACAAAGAACTTTATCCATGAAAGCAAAGAGGGGAATGTATAAGAGTATAGTTATACCAATGCTCTTGTATGAGTGTGAGGCATGGGTTGTGAACGTTATAACAAGGAGAAGGCTGGAGGCAGTGGAGATGTCGTGTCTGAGGGCAATGTGTGGTGTGAATATAATGCAGAGAATCTGTAGTTTGGAGATTAAAGTGTGGGATTACCAAAACTACTATCCAGAGGGCTGAGGGGTTACTGAGATGGTTTGAACATGTAGAGAGAATGGAATGAAATAGAAGGACTTCAAGAGTATACAAATCTGTAGTGGAAGGAAGGTGGAGTAGGGGTCGGCCTAGGAAAGGCTGGAGGGAGGGGGGTAAAGGAGGTTTTGTGTGCGAGGGGCTTGGACTTCCAGCAAGCATGCGTGAGCGTGTTAGCTACAAGTGAATGGAGACAAATGACTAAGAACTTGACGTGTTGTTGGAGTGTGAGGTAACATTTATGAAGGGATTCAAGGAAACCAGCAGGCTGGACTTGAGTCTTGGAGATGGGAAGTACAGTGCCTGCACTCTGAAGGGGAGGGGGGGGGGTTGATGTTGCAGTTTTATAACTGTAGTGTAGGCATGCCTCTGGCAAGACAGTGATGGAGTGAGTGATGATGAAAGCTTTTCTTTTTCGAGTCACCCTCCTTGGTGGGAAATGGCCGGTATGTTAATAATAATAATAATATTATATATATATATATATATATTTTTTTTTTTTTTTTTTTTTATTATCACACCGGCCGATTCCCACCAAGGCAGGGTGGCCCGAAAAAGAAAAACTTTCACCATCATTCACTCCATCACTGTCTTGCCAGAAGGGTGCTTTACACTACAGTTTTTAAACTGCAACATTAACACCCCTCCTTCAGAGTGCAGGCACTGTACTTCCCATCTCCAGGACTCAAGTCCGGCCTCCCGGGTTTCCCTGAATCCCTTCATAAATGTTACTTTGCTCACACTCCAACAGCACGTCAAGTATTAAAAACCATTTGTCTCCATTCACTCCTATCAAACACGCTCACGCATGCCTGCTGGAAGTCCAAGCCCCTCGCACACAAAACCTCCTTTACCCCCTCCCTCCAACCCTTCCTAGGCGACCCCTACCCCGCCTTCCTTCCACTACAGACTGATACACTCTTGAAGTCATTCTGTTTCGCTCCATTCTCTCTACATGTCCGAACCACCTCAACAACCCTTCCTCAGCCCTCTGGACAACAGTTTTGGTAATCCCGCACCTCCTCCTAACTTCCAAACTACGAATTCTCTGCATTATATTCACACCACACATTGCCCTCAGACATGACATCTCCACTGCCTCCAGCCTTCTCCTCGCTGCAACATTCATCACCCACGCTTCACACCCATATAAGAGCGTTGGTAAAACTATACTCTCATACATTCCCCCCTTTGCCTCCAAGGACAAAGTTCTTTGTCTCCACAGACTCCTAAGTGCACCACTCACTCTTTTTCCCTCATCAATTCTATGATTCACCTCATCTTTCATAGACCCATCCGCTGACACGTCCACTCCCAAATATATATATATATATATATATATATATTATATATATTATATATATATATATATATAAAATATATATATATATATATAAAATATTATATATATCTATATATATATATAGTCTTAACCCTTAACAGTCCAATCAGATTGACGTTCAAATTCGTAGTGCTACAAAAGCAGATCTACTGTTTTTTTTACATATTTTCAAATATAACAAGAAAAAATGTAGATAAGTTTTTTTTACACGTTTTCAAATGTAAAACAAAGATCTACATTTTTTTACATACTTTCAGATGTTAAAAAAACGTATATATACGTTTGGACCATTTAAGGGTTAAATTGGCTGAAGAACATATGAAAAAAATAGGGTTATATTCCTTAAACTTCCCCCCAAAAGCTAACCCAATTCGTTTAATACTTTGTAATTTGTCAAACTCAAAAATAAAAAAAAAATTTCTATTCACATTATAATTTTCATTGCTTGTTAATGTGGGAATACACGGGAAAGGTTGGCAACCCTGTACAATACCTGTGCAAACAACATATGACAGGCAGTTCCACAGTTATTACCTGCCAAAACTATCACCTGTCTCCACAAAACTGCAACATCTCTACCCTGGTGGATACAAGCGCTGCCCTTCCTATCTCCATGACTAACTGGTTTCCATGAATCCCTTTGTACGTTACCTTGCTCCCACTCCAATAGTACACCCATTAAAATCAACTTGTCTCCAGTCACGTTTACCTAACACATTCACAAGCCTGGTGAATGTTCAAACCCCTAAAATCCAAAGCCTTTTTTACCTCCTCCCTCCAACCTTTCCTGGAATGGCCTCTGTCCCTCCTACCTTCCATCCCAGATTTATACACCCTCTTTGACAGCCTATCCCTTTATCCTCTCTACATACCAAAACCAACTCAGCAATGCCTGCTCAGTCCTCAGAATTGTATCATGGGTGACCCCACACTGCTTTTTAATATCTGCAAAAGACTGATTATGTATGAGTGATCGTTAAAGTGTTAAATGATGACGAAAGTTTTTTTTTTTTCTTTTTGGGTCACCCTGCCTTGGTGGGAAAGTCGACATTAAGAAAGAAGAAGAAAAAAAAAAACTACTACTTCTCATAAGCAAAATCCAGAGCAAAAAATCATATCTAATACAGGTCTCCCTCAACATTCACGTTTTCAACTTTCACGGGCTTCACACATTCGCGAATTCCCAACCGCCAAATCATATTTAAGTTTCCCACTACCTGCGAGTCCCTACTACCCTCCCTCCGACCCCCACAACTGGCAGCCAGCCCTCCCACCACTCAGTGTGGTGAGTGTTTTGTTTGTTCATTATTTGCTATTAAACTACAGTATAAATAATGTAAACCCATTCATGATTGCATATTGGAATGGCTATTCGGACAGGTATTAGACGGTGACATCATGTGTTTACTCTTGAACACTGCAAAGAATTAAACATTTCTGCTACAGCTAATAATAACACATAATAATACACATTTATTTATACACACTCATCTGAGTTTTCTTTGATTTTATCTTAATAGTTCTTGGTCTTATTAATTTCCTTTTATATCCCATGGGGAAGTGGGAAAAAGAATCTTTCTCCGTAAGCCATGCGTGTTGTAAAAAGTCAACTAAAATGCCGGGAACAATGGGCTAGTAACCCCTTTTCCTGTAAAGATTACTAAAAAGAATAAGAAGAAGAAAATTGTCAAAGTGGGAAGTCTGAATGTGCGTGGATGTTTTGGGAGATGATAAGAAAGAGATGATTGTGGATGTTATGAATGAGAAGAAGCTGGATGTCCTGGCTTTAAGTGAAACAAAGCTGAAGAGGGGTGGAGAGTTTCAGTGGAGAGGAATAAATGGATGTATAGGTCAGGGGAATTCAAATAGAGGTTGAGCTAAAGAAGGAGTAGCAATAATGTTGAAGGATAAGCTATGGCAGGAAAAGAGGGACTATAAATGTATTAAATCCAGGTTATGTGGAGTAAAATAAAGATTGGATGTGAAAAAAGATGGGTTATAATAAGCGTGTATGCACCTGGAGGAAGAGAGAAGTTGTAGAGGAGAGAGAGAGATTTTGGTGGAAATGTGAGTGGAATGCGTGGGGAGTTTTGATCAAGTGTAGAGTAATGGTGGGTTGGGATTTTAATGCCTAAAAGGTGGGTAAAAATGTATATGAGGGAGTAGTAGGTTAATTGGGGTGCCAGGGGTTAAAGTAAATGGTGGAGCCTTTACTTGAGCCTATGTGAAGAAAGAAATTTGTATAATTACGTAATACAATTTTATGAAAAAGAGGATAAAGTAAATATACAAGGTTGATGACACGAAATGAAAGTAGTTTATTAGAATATGTATTGGTGGAATAAAAAGGTTGATGGGTAGGCTCCAGGATGTAACAATGTTTATAGAGGGGCAACTGATATAAATCGGATCATTATTTTAGATGTAGCTACAGTTAGATTAAGAGGTATATGGCGGGTGGGAAAAGAGGAAGGTGGCAACAACAAGTAAGAGGGGAGGTGGAAAGTGTAATAAAGTAAGGGAGGAGGAAGTTCGGGTGAGTATTAGCGACTATTGGCAGAAAGGTGGGCTAGTGCAAAGAGAGTAGTGGGGGGGTTGAAAGAGGGTGGAATAGTATTTAAAAATGCAGTATTACATGTGGGGCAGAAGTTTTTGGTTATAGGAGGTGGGGCAGGAGGACAGATGAGTGATTGGTGGAATGATGAAGTAAAGGGTGTGACTAAAAGAGAAAAGGTAGCTTAGAGAGGTTTTTGACAAAGCAGAAGTAGGTATAGAGAAGAGCAGAGTATAAATGGAGAGTAAAAGAAAGGTAAAGAGAGTGTGAGAGAGTGCAAAAAGGAGAGCAATGATAAGGTGAGAGTCACTGTCAAGAAATTTTATGAAAATAAGAAAAACTTTTGGGAGTGAGTTACACAAGTTAAGAAAGCCTAGGGAAAATATGGAAATTGTCGTTAAAAACAAGTAGGGGAAGTTAGTAGATGGGGAGATGGAGGTATTGGGTAGATGGCGAGAATATTTTGAGGAAACTTTTAAATGTTAAGGAAGAAAAGAGTGGCATAATATCATGCACTTGTCAGGGAGGTATACCCTCTTTTAGGAGTAAGAATAGCAGAATGTAAGTGTGGGGAGGTACGTGAGGCATTACGTAAAATGAAGAGGGGGTAAACAGCTGGACCTGATGATCATGACAGAAATGATTTAAAAGCAGGGGGGATATATGTTGAGTGGTTGGTACTTTTGTTTAATAATGTATGAAAGAGGGGAATGGTACCTAGGATTGGCAGAGAGCATGTATAGTCCCTTTATTATAAAGGGAAAGGGGCACAAAAGAGACTGTAAAAAATATTATAGCAGGAATAAGCTTACGAGTAACCCATTAAAAGGTACGGTAGGTTTAAATTGAAAGAATTAGAGTAAGACATAATGGTAGGAATTGCGGGAAGGAGCAAGGTAAGGTTTTAGAGTGGGTAGGGATGTGTGAGTCAGGTGTTATACATTGAAGCATATATGTGAACAGTATTTAGATAAAGATAGGAAGTTTTTATTGCATTATGGATTTAGAAAAGGCATATGATTAGAGTGGATAGAGGAGCAATGTGGAAAGAAGTTGCAAGTATATGGAATAGTGGTAAGTTATTAAATGCTGTAAAGAGTTTTTAAATGAGGATAGTGAGCTCAGTTAGTGTGTGTAGAAGAGAGGGAGACTACTTCCTGGTAAAAGTAGGTCTTAGACAGATGTGTAATGTCACCATGGTTTGTTTAATATATTATAGATGGGGTTGTAAAGGAGTAAATGCTAGGGTGTTTGGGCGGAAGGGGTGGATTAAATTATGGGGAAACAAATTCAAGAATGGGAATTGACACAGTTACTTTTTGCTGTTGATACTGTGCCTTATGGAGATTCTAAAGAAAAATTGCAAAGGTAGTGGATGAGTTTGGGGAATGTGTGTAAAGTAGAAAGTTGAAAGTGAAACATAGAAAAGAGTAAGGTGATGAGGGTTCAAATGATTTAGATAAAGAAAAATTGGATATCATATTGGGGAGGAGGATATGGAAGAAGTGAATGTTTTTCAGATACTTGGAGTTGACTGTCGCGGATGGATTTTATGAAGGATGAGGTTAATCATAGAATTATTGAGGAAAAAAGGTGAGTGGTGCGTTGAGGTAAGTGTTGGAGTCCAAAAAATTATCTAAGGAGGCAAAGAAGGGAATATTAATGGAAAAGTATAGTAGTACCACCACTCTTAAGTGGGCGTGTGAAGCTTGGGTGGTAAATGCAGCAGCGGAGGAGACGGTTGGAGGCAGCGGAGAAGTCCTGTTCTAAGGGCAATGTGTGGGGGGTTGGGGTAAAAAAAAAAAAAAATATTATGCAGAAAATTCGGAGTGTGGAAAATTATGAAAGGTTGGAAGTTCATAAAATAATGACAGAGGGCAGAAGAGGTAGTATGAGGTAGGTTTGGTCAATTAGAGAGAATGATCACAGAAGAAGACATGAAAGCATATCAATCTTATAGGGAAGAAGGCGGGGTAGGGGACGTCCTCGAAAAGGGTTGAGAGAGGGGGTAAGGAGGTTTTTGTGGGTAAGGGGCTTGACATCCAGCAAGCGTGCGTGAGCGTGTTAGATAGGAGTGAATGGAGACGAAAGTACTTGGGACCTGACCGATCTGTATGGAGTGTGAGCAGGGTATATTTAGTGAAGGGATTCAGGGAAACCGTTAATTTCATATAATCGGACTTGAGTCCTGGAAATGAAGTACAATGCCGCACTTTAAAAGGGAGGGGTTTGGGATATTGGCATTTGGAGGATAGTTTGTATTTATATGTGTATGCCTTCTAGACTGTTTATCTGATCACTTTGGCAAAAAACAGAGATAATGATAGCGAGTTTGTGAAAGTGCTGAATGATGATGAAAGTAATTTTCTTTTTGGGGATATTTCTTCTTTTTTGGGTCACCCTGCCGGTGGGAACGCCGACTGTGAAAAAAAAAAAAAAAAAAAAAAAAAAAAAAAAAGTAATAATAATAATAATAATAAATAATAATAATATTAATATAATATAATAATATAATTAGAGCAAAGGAAGGTAGCAGTAATGTTAAAGATCAGTTTTTTGGAAAAGAAAAGAGAATATGAAATGTGTATAATTCAAGAATTATGTGGATTAAAGTAAAGGTTGGATGCGAGAAGTGGGTCCTAATAAGCGTGTAATGCACCTGGAGAAAGAAGGAATGCAGATGGAGAGAGAGAGATTTTGGGAGATGTTAAAGTGAATGAAAAGGAAGCTTTGAACCAACTGAGAGAGTAATTGTGGAAGGGGACCTGATGCAAAAGTATGAGACACTTTTAGAGAGGGTGTGGTAGTAAGTTTGTGGTGCCATGTGTATAATGAAAATGGAGCCCTTTGATATAACTTGTATAGAAAGGGGATTAGTTATAGTAATACATATATTTAAGAAAAAGAGATAAAATAAGTTATACAAGATATGATGTAGGGCGAAATGACAGGTAGTTTGTTGGATGATGTATTGGTAGATAAAAGACTGTTGAGTAGACTTCAGGATGTACATGTTTATAGAGGGGCAACAGATATATCAGATCACTTTCTAGTTGTAGCTACACTAGATAAAAGGGTAGATGGGATACAAGGAGAATAGAAGCATCAGAGAAGAAGAGAGGTGAATGGTTTATAAACTAAAAGAGAGGCAGTTAGGGTAAGATATAAACACTATGGAGGATAGATGGTCTAATTAGAGCATAGGCAATGGGTCGAAGAGTATGGGTAGTTTAAAAATGTAGTGTTAAGAGTTTCAGCAAAGTTTGTGGTTACAGGAAAGTGGGGTGCAGGAGGAAGAGGAGCGATAGGTGAATGATGATGTAAAGAGAGTAGTAAAGGAGAAAAAGTTAGCATATAGAATTTTTTACAAAGTAGAAGTGATGCAAGGATGGAAGAGTATAAGGAGAAAAAGAGAGGTTAGAGAGTGTTAAGCAATGGAAAAAGAGAGCAAATGAGAGAGTGGGTGGGAGATGTTTATCAACAAATTTTGTTGAAAATAAGAAAAAGGTTTTGGAGATGCGAGAAAAGCAAGTTAAGGAAAGCCTAGAGAACAAATGGATTTGTCAGTTAAAAATAGGAGAGGAGAAGATATTAAATGGAGAGTTAGAGAATTGGGAAGATGGAGGGAATATTTTGAGAATTGTTAAATGTTTGAATGAGATAGGGAAGCTGTGATTTTCGTGTAGAGGGCAAGGAGTAATAACATCATGTAGGAGTGAGGAAGAGCCCGTTGTGAGTGTGGGGGAAGTTCGTGAGGCATAGGTAAAATGAGAAAGGGGGTAAGGCAGCCGTATTGATGGGATAAAAAAGATAGAAATGTTAAAAGCAGGTGGGATATAGTTTTGGATGGTTGGGTGCAATAGATTTAATAAATGTATGTAAGAGGGTACAGGACCTAGATTGGCATAGACATGCATAGTTCCTTTGGTATAAAGGCAAAGGATAAAAGAGAGTGCAAAAAATATAGGGGGATAAGTCTGTTGAGTGTACCTGTAACGTGTATGGTAGAGTTATAATTGAAAGAATTAAGAGTAAGACGGAGAAAAGGATATCAGATAACAAGGAGGCTTTTAGGGAAAGAGTAGGGGGTGTGGACCAGGTTTTAACAGTGCAACATGTAAGTGAACAAGTATTTAGATAAGGCTAAAGAGGACTTTGTGGCATTTATGGAATTTGGAAAAGTCTAAGACAGGGTGGATAGGGGGGCAATGTGGCAGATGTTGCAATTTATGGTGTAGGAGGTTGGTTACTGAAAGCAGTGAAGAGTTTTTACGAGGATAGAGAGGCTCAAGTAGAGTAGTAGAAAGAGGAAATTTTTTCCCAGTAAAGTAGGTCCTTAGCCAAGGATGTGTGATGATCACCGTGTTGTTTAATATTTTTATAATGGGGTTGTAAGAGAATTAGATGGCGAGGGTCTTGGCAGAAGGCAATGGAGTTCAAAGATATAGAAACACACACAAAGTGGGAGTTTTGTCACAGCTGCTCTTTGAGCTGATGCCACTGTGCTGCTGGGAGATTCTGAAGAGAAGTTGCAGAGATGGTGGAAGAATTTGTAGGGTGTGCAAATGAAGAAAATTAAAGGTGAATACAGACAGAGTAAGGTTTATGAGGATAACAAAAGATTAGGTGATGAAAGATTAATATCAGATTGGGAGGAGAGAGTCATGGAGGAGTTATGTATTCAGATAATTTTGGGAGTGGACGTGTCAGCGGATGGTCTATGAAAGATGAGGTGAATCATAGAATTGATGAGGGAAAAAGAGTAGTGGAGCACTTAGGAGTCTGTGGAGACAAAAACATTGTCCTTGAGGCAAAGAGGGGAATGTATGAGAGTATATTTTACAAACGCTCTTATATGGTGTGAAGCGTGGTGAATGAATTTGTAGCGAGGAGAAGGCTGGAGGCAGTGGAGATGTCATGTCCTGAGGGCAATGTGTGGTGTGAATATAAATGCCAGAGAATTCGTAGTTTGGAAGTTAGGAAGAGGTGCGGGATATACCAAAACTGTTGTCCAGAGCTGAGGAAGGTTGTTGAGGTGGTTCGGACATGTAAGAGAATGGAGCGAAACAGAATGACTTCAAGAGTGTTAACAGTCCTGTAGTGGAAGGAATGGCGGTGTATGGGATCGGCCCTAGGAAAGGTTGGAGGGGGAGGGGTAAAGGAGGTTTTGTTGCGAGGGGCTTGGACTTCCAGCAGGCATGCATGAGCGTGGTTGATAGGAGTGAATGGAGACAAATGGGATTTTTAATACTGACGTGGCTGTTGGAGTGTGAGCAAAGTAACATTATACGGGATTCAGGGAAACCGCAGGCCGACTTGGAGTCCTGGAGATGGGAATACAGTGGCCTGCACACTGAAGGAGGGGTGTTAATGTGCAGTTTAAAAACTGTAGTGTAAAGCACCCTTCTGGCAAGACAGTGAGTGGAGAGAATGAATGTGAAAGTTTTTCTTTTTCGGGCCACCTGACTTGGTGGGAATCGCCAGTGTGATAATAATAAAAAAAATAATAATAATAATAACAATAAAAATAATAATAATAAATATGAGTATAAATAGAAGAAGGAAATTGTAACAAAAAATCGAAGGAGTGGTTGACACATCGTCAGTGTGACTTTGTTTAATGCGTGAGTAGCATTAGTCTCCCTGCTCTTTCCAAACATTTCACAATAATTCATTGTGTTTGGTGGCTTGTAAGATGAGTGTGACTGGAGTGGTAAGGCAGTGATAGGGCAATGGATTTAATAACATACATGTTAAAAATAATACATTTTATTAACTAAACTGTACTATTATTATTTATAACAGATGTTATTAAATACATACATGTAATAAAAATACAGGTTAATAATAATACATGTTATTAAAAATACTATGTACTATTATTATTTATAACATATATGTATTCAATAACCACTGCCTCACTGCTGAGTTATTGTGAAATTTTGGAAATCAGGGAGACTAATGTTCACTCCAGCATAAACAAAAGTCACACGGAGACGTGTTCACCACACCCTCTATTTTGTACAATTTCCTTCTTCAATTATATCGTATTTATTATTATTATTATTACTATTGTTATTATTAGCAATAGCAGAAATGTTCGATTCTTTGCAGTGTTCAAGAGTAAACACATGATGTCACCGTCTAATACCTGTCCGAATAGCCATTCCAATATGCAGTCATGAATGGGTTTACATTATTTATACTGTAGTTTAATAGCAAATAATGAACAAACAAAACACTCACCACACTGAGTGGTGGGAGGGCTGGCTGGCAGTTGTGGGGGTCGGAGGGAGGGTAGTAGGGACTCACATTGGTGGAGGCAGTGGTGGAGTCAAGATAAGATTTCGTTTGGATTTTTAACCCCGGAGGGTTAGCCACCCAGGATAACCCAAGAAAGTCAGTGCGTCATCGAGGACTGTCTAACTTATTTCCATTGGGGTCCTTAATCTTGTCCCCCAGGATGCGACCCACACCAGTCGACTAACATACAAGTTATTAACACACATGTTATTAAATAACATACGTTATTAAAGCATAACATGTATATATTTAGTACAATTTACAACGTTTTCATGATTATTCATGGTTCAACAAGTTAAGGAAGCAGTATTGTAATATATTTCCCTACAATATATTGGGGCACCAAGCATTCACGGTTTTTCAACATTCGCGAGGCTCTTGATCCCCTAACCCTCGCGAAAGTTGAGGGAGACCTGTATATAACATGGCAAATATCCAGTTATATCTATGTCATTAGATTAAGCATGTTACTTACCACAATTGCCTTGTCTGCAGATTCCTTAGTAGAATATTTTGCATAACCAAATGTTTTGCCATTTAACATGTAGATATCAATGAGGTTTCCAAATCTTCCAAAAACATCTTTCAGAGCATAAATGGGAGGTGGTGAAGGATGGCATACAATAAACAATCTGAAAAAATAAAATACACAGCTTGAGTTGAAATTTATTCTGGCTCAGAATAAGAACATAAGAAAGGAGGAACACTGCAGCAGGCCTGTTGGCCCATACTAGGCAGGTTCTTTACAATTCATTCCACTAACAAAACATTTGCCCAACCCAATTTTCTATGCTACCCAAGAAATAAGCTCTGATGTGCAAGTCCCACTCAAATCCAACCCCTCCCACTCATAAGAACATAAGAATGGAGGAACATTGCAGGAGGTTCTCTGGCTTACGAAAACTATTCACGAGTAGATTGTTTGGAACTTGGAACTTATTATTTCACTGACACACATGCAATAATCAGAGATGCATTTCATTTACTCTCATGGCTTGACCTGGGGTCAGGCCTCACAGTTGAGTGTTTGTCACCTAGGCTTTTGTTGTTGGCCTGCCAGTCCACACACATCACAGCCTAACTGATCTGGAACACAGCATATTGATCCTGCTCTTGAGTATTTCCACTTATTCTGACAATATCTGATATAAGCTGGTAGCAGGATAAATAGCTGACCTCTACAGATGTTGACACATTGTACTCTAATTGTGGTCATCAACCCGTAAACGGCCAAACGTATATAAAAGTTCACTACCCCAGTGCCTTGAATATTTTGAAAAATAAGATTTTTTTTTT
>NC_069413.1:69347259-69367259 GCF_026875155.1 Cherax quadricarinatus | reverse complement strand
GCAGCAGCTGAGGTGGCGGTGTTTTCTGTAGCCCTATATAACTCCAACACTGGAGGAGTTAGTAGTATCGCTAAATCACTGAGGGCGGCACCCTCTACCACCATCACAACCACTACCACCGTCACTACCACCTTCTACCACTATTGCAACTGCTACCACCATCACTACCACTCTTACAACTGCTACCACCATCACTACCACCTTCTCCCACTATTACAACTGCTACCACCATCACTACCACTTTCTACCACCCCATACCACCATCAACCACTATCACAACTGCTTCCACTCTACCACCACCTTCGTATTTTTCTACAAACTTTTTCTTAAATTATGTATGTTTCTCACATTCTTTACCAAAGGGCTGGCACTAGAAGGTTTCTTTGGAGCCATGGTGACTTATTTTGCAGTTGCAAGCACTAAAATAAACTGAATATTATGAAATGTGTTATATGAACTTGAGGGATCATCCTCACTCACTGATAAACAATGGCACACTGGCTGGGAATGGAGTGTGAGGCGGCTCACGGCTGCATGTACATGTCCCAGACGAACGACTATTTGCGAGTCAAATGACGAATCACGAGCCAATGTTTTGATGAAAATAACGTTATGATTTTCGAAAATTACGACTATCAAGCCTTACGATTATTGAGGGACCACTGTATATACGTTTGGGGCACTAGCGTGTAGGTAAAAACATACATATACGTTTGGACCATTCATGGGTTAATTTATTTATTTATTTTTATTATCACACTGGCTGATTCCCACCAAGGCAGGGTGGCCCGAAAAAGAAAAACTTTCACCATCATTCACTCCATCACTGTAAATATCAATCCTTTAGTTCTTTACCAATCTCTACCAAACAAATGAGAGCTCTCCACACATGCATAAAATAAACTCTGAATGCATATTGTTAAAAAACAGAAAAAAAAAATATTTAAAATTATTTTGTTTGAATATTAGCAATAATAACTGAGGATTAGCATTCATTTGGTTCCAAGGTGTTCTAATCTAAAGTGTGGAATACTGTAAATCAGGACCTACTGTACTCTAAAACCAGACTTCATAACTGTGCAGCCAACTGAAAAAAAAAAAAAAAAAAAAAAAAAAAGGCTGTAGTAATAAACCTTCAAACATTTTTACCTCTCTGCAACAGCTGAGTCTACAGGTGCTAATGGTTGAGGGGGAGGCAGTTTGACTGAGCAATAAGAAGGATCATAAGTTTCTCCCCCACTAAGTTGTCCTGGACTTCCTCCCATTCTGCTCATGTTACCAGATCCTGCAAACAAGAATATTTCCCTGTATTAATAAAAGCCTGAGAAAGAAACGTAGTAGTACTCCTAAGCACAATATTCACGCCATTAAAATTAATCGTAAGTCGTGAATTCAAGATACTGACCAACTAAATATTATGAATTCACTAAACAGAAAAACCCACTGAACCTAGAGTGTCTAACTTTCAAAAATAATCTGGATAACTTTTAAATACAATAGGGAAACCCTAGTGAAACATGTCAAATTAATATCTATTCATATAACCAAAAACTTTCAGGAACTATTTCCCACAAATTTTTGCAATTGGGTTTCATTGTCCAATAGGCTTTGAGAGAATATTTTGAAACCACTATTAAAAAAGTCCTCCAATGTTTCCAGCCTAAGTAACAGAACCACCAAATACAGTGAAACTCCAATTTAATGTACTAATGGGGTGGAAGGGGAGTCTGGCAACGGTGATTTAAATCAGTATGTAACAATACTGGAAAATTTTAATATCAATTTACCCAGCAGATCGCAACAATGGACAATTCTGAAAACAGACTATCTTTTGTTTACCAACTTTGTTGTCTGGGTTTTTGTCTGGTAAACTAAAAACCTGTTAAACTGAAGACCATCTAATCAAGGCTTTACTGCAGCTGCCATGTTTACTCTTAAATTAAAAAAAAAAATGTATATATAAATTTACTGAACATTAATAAAATTTCATCAATATCAATTACTCACTATACAAATAATGACAATCTTCAAGATAATCTAAAGAGCCTGTGGCTATTCATGGGATTAAGACCCAATTCAGGTAACAGACATTCATTTTCATGGCTAAAGCTCTGTTAATGATTTCAGGGATCACGGTCCCAGCAGCTGAGTCTCAGACCAGGCCTCCTAAAATGGAAAGGAAATACAGTATTTTCACACAGGGTAACATCACATTAATGACAGCAACCAAAGGAAATATTACCATCCTGTCAAAAGTGTTTAAAAATAAACCTGTTCAATGTTTGGCAATCTAGCAGGACTGATGGTCTTTTCTTTCTGTCTCATGTACACATCACAGGTTCATCTTAGACACAGCTAAAAAAAAAAAAAAAACACTACACACTCATTACCAAGTTTCTTATTTCTGTTATATTTCCTTTCCAGTTTATGAAGCTTGATCTTAAGACCGGGAAGTAGGGCCGATGATTCCAAGTATTATTAACAGATATAAAGCACATGCAAGTCTACACAAACGTATACTGAATGTCAGTAGAAAGTTATGATATACTAGCCATCTTACATTGACTAACAACCAGCATCATACCAGTGTGTAAAGCACTTAAAGGCTTCCCTTTCATGCTTATATAGGAGACATTTAAGCATCTTCCTGTATAGTTGTTGCTTACCAATCTAATATCACCCTTAGCTGAGTCAATTGCACAAAATGAAGGTATACATGCCATGTTTTCTCTTGTGCATTTCCAAAACAGCACAACCATAAATGTTACAAATTGTACAAATTACAATGTAGTGTACAAGCAATATTCACAATTAAGCCAGATTTAAAACTATGTGCAACAAACTCATTTGTTTAGGTACCCAAGGACAATACATCAGCATGCATTTCACAAAGCAGTACACACAAAAGAAAAAAATTTTCTTAAAATTAAACAGAAACTAGTGCTTATAAACTCCATCAAGCATGGCACTTTCCATGGGTTATGTTGAAATCTGACTTATGTTTTTCCACAACATAGGGTGACTCAGAGGGAAACATTCTGAAGGGTGGATGCAGAAAGTTGTTTCTTGTTTTACAAAATAAGGGGTTCCATACAGGTGTTGCAAACTCAAACTATGACACACAGGTAAAAAGTTTTTGAACAAGTATTTGTCTAGTTCATGAATGACATCCTTTTGTTCAAAAGCTTAGCCTATGCTGCTGTTTGACTGCCAATAATAATGAATGCTCTAAATATGATTTATTCACATAAAATGCCGGCAACTATACACTTTAAACTACACTGTTCACTTAATACACTACTACCAAATCTTTTGGGGACAGTTAAACAAGTAGGATTAGGCAGAGCAAATCTCTCACTCTTGTCAGACAGAAGGTGGAGCCTCCATCACATTCCTCATACTGAATGACTCACATGGTTTCAGCACTTAACACTTTTTTTTTTTTTTAAATCCACAACCTAGAGGGTGACTCAAGAAAGTTCACACATTCATATTCACCTTCATTCATGCACAAGCTGTTTTGCCATAAGTGTGTAGATATTACAATTCAAATGACCATCCAAACTGCAACATTCCCACCTCTCTTCCAGGGTGCACCAATGAAATACTAATAAGAATAATACTACTAATACTTATACCATGATTAATAACTACAATAATAATATAACTACCATACTGACCCTCAAGAGCCAGCGAGTAAATGTAAGCACGCCAACCACACACTACGTATGGTTGGATAATCAGTGAAAGTTTACACTAATATTATGAGCCATTTTCATTTTATGTAAGTTAATTTCATTTATTAATACACCATCTTTGGATTAGAAAGAATAACTGGTGAAAAAAAAATGTAGATGCTAGATGTAGGTGCTTGGTTACTAATGTAAATATTCTAATTAACAGGTAAGCAAACAATCTACAATGCACACGAGACCTCGATTATTCTGGTGAATAGTTCATTGCAGAAAACTGCTCGAAGTAAAGATTCACAGATTTTTTAATTTGGAAAAGGGGCCTTGGGTTGTCCAGATTTTTATATTTACGAAACTCCAGCAAAAAAATGATTGGAGGGTGCATGAATCTGTGATGGAGGGAAGGAGGGGTAGGGGTTTTCCTAGAAAAGATTGGAGGGAGGGGTAAAGGTTTTGTAGGCGAGGGGCTTGATCACTTAACAGGCATATGTGAGTGCGTTAAGAAAGGAGTGGATGCAAATGGTTTTTATGACCGGACGTGCTGTTGGAGTGTGAGCACGGTAACATATATGAAGGGATTCAAGTAAACCGGCTAACTGGACTCAAGTTATGGAGATGGGAAATACAGTGCTTGCACTCTAAAGGAGGGCTAGGGATACTGCAATTTGGAGGGGCATCTGAGTTGCAATGTTGACACACCTCTGGCAAGACAGTGAATGATGGTGAATGTCTTTTTTTTCTTTTTAGATAACTACCTTAGTGGGAGATGGCCAGTTTAAGAAAAGAAATGAGAGAGATGTTTTATCATGGAAGTTGTGGGCCATGTATATAGAATGCAGTTCCTAGATTCACTTTTTTTGCCTTGCTCAAACCAGGCATTAGCCAAAGATAATTTGCAATGTTGTATACTATAATTCATGAAGTGCTCCCTAAATACTAATCAGAATGATGCACATCATGGATTCCTGGGGAAATGCTTTATTGTGTAATTAACTATCTGAATTTCTAGATGAGCTCCAACTCTTAGTCCCACCTGTTAATTCTTTACTTATTGATGTGAATGATCCTTATTTTTGAACCTGTGCATGGAACTCACCTTCCCTATCAATAATCCACCCATTCCTTCTTTGTTAAAGAAATGTTTCTAGATATCACTCTGACTCAGTGACTTATAGTAGACCCTCTGTTTTTGTTAGCCTCTGATTTCGTGATTTTTGGTTATCGCCGACTTTTTTCTGTCAAAATATAGTCCAATTTTGTTAATTCCCTCTGATTTTGTCGGTCGTGCAGAACACGTCTGAGTGCCTGCACACACACAAAACCTCCCACATACGCATTCTGAGTCAATGTGGCATTGCTTCTCGATGAGTGAACGTTACCCTGCAAGGTCATATGAAACATTTCGTAATAATCCATTTTTGTGCTTGTTTATTGTGTGTGACTGTTAAATAAGCCACCAAGGGCCCAAAGAAGGCTCCAAGTGCCAGCCCTATAGTAAAGAAGGTGAGAAACACGATAGAATTCAAGAAAGAACTTGTAGCAAAGTACCAAAGTGGAGGAGGAAGAGAGAGGAATGTGCCTTCTTCAGTGATTCTATAATATGTATGATACTAAAGCAGCAGGAGTCAATAAAGGCTACAGTGCCAGCCAGCGATCAAGTGCAGCAAGTAAATTAAGAGATAGAAAAAGATACGAAACTAACTCCTCCAATGTTGTTGGAGGTATATAGGGCTACTGACAAGATACACTGCCTGCGTATCTTCCACCACCCTAAACCAATCCCAGCATCTCCTTGAAGGTAAGTGTAAATATTTCTCATTTATAAATTACGTACACTGTTTCAGCATGAATAGTGGTGGTGGCCTCTGCTGCTGCTGCTGCCGCTGCCGCCGCCACCACTAAACGTACGGCTTATGCTGTCAATGGCCCTGATAAACCCAAGACCACTCCTCACATACGTAATGACATATTTTATTCATTCTAGAGTATATATCATGTTTCTATGCTATTAATATTGTTTATTATGTCATAGTAGGTGAATTGTGATAGATAAATAAGCCGCAGAGCTGTTATTAGTGTCATATTTAAGCATTCTGTCCTGTCTCCAAACTCTCCTCCCTCCATACACCAAGAAGACTCCTCAATAAAGGTAAAAGTGATTTAAATTTTCATTTAACCATTTCATTAGTGCTTTATATTTATTTCTCATTATTTTCTGTATGCAAAACTATAGTTATTCTCTATAAAATGTATTTTTTAATACTTTTGAGAGTCTGAAACGGATTACTTGGATTTACATTATTTTTATGGGGAAAGTTATTTCGGTATTAATGATTTCCGGGCTTTGTCAGACTCTCTAGAACGGATTAATCATGAAAACCGAGGGTCCACTGTATGTGTGTGTGCAATGTCCAAGCATGTTTCTTTGTTCTTGTTATATTGCTGAAAAGAGCCTATTCTTATCATGTTTATAACCAATAGGATTTTGTACGTCATGCTCATATCCTATTTTGTTTTTTGTGCCTTCAATGACACAGCCTGGAGAGTGGCAGGGTTTGTCAATATATATTCTGGTCTAACTTTCACAATATGAATTGAAAACAACCCATTTTTAAATACTGTACTATATATGAACACTAATATATTCATAAACTATTAGTCAGAAAAATGTCTTTGCTTTCTAGAAAAATTATTTGTTTGGAGTATCAATAAGAAATGCAGCTATTTTCAGGGAAAATATAATACTGCATGCCTCATAGCTTCTAGCATGCAAGGCAAATGCCAGCAAGTGAAAAATAATGATCCATCTCTCATGTACACTACTGTTTTCCCCTTACAATGTGAAAGAAAGCAATGTTTTTAATATTAAACTCCCAAGCTATTAACCTATAATAATATTTCCAGAAAAATAAAATGTTGCACTCTCTCACGTGGTCAATACAAATACTGTACAATATGTATTTACAATATAGTACTATGTCACAACATTCGTCTCATGATGCCCTGAACAGATTAGATGTTATTCTAATCTCGAGGTGGACTGACAGGTCACTGGCAAAGTCATATAATCGACAATGACTTTTAAATTCTATTAAAAAATTTGGTGAAAATTTAAAAAATTATTTGATTTTTAAAGATTCCTAGTCCCAATACTGTTGGTTATCAATTATGCATTGCACTATCTGTTTAAATCTCCATGTAAGGGTAAAGAGCAAGATGAATGAAGTGGTTCAATTTAAATTTCTCTCCTCGAGATTAAACATTATGAGAAGAAAATGAAGTGGTATGCAAATAGAGCATATCCTAAACTAAACTGAACTGTAAAATTATAAACATATTCATGAGGGAAGGGTGCAAGCAGGCACTAAATCTGTAGGGGTCATACAGCTCCTGGGGGAATGGGAGGCAATCAGTTTTAATCCAAAGCATGGCCATGTCCAATTCCATAGATCAAGAGCCCCTCACCTGCATCATGGAACCTTCCTTAAAGGGTACATTGTAATCCTTGCTATTTTTTTTTTTAACACACTGGCCATCTCCCACCAAGGTAGGGTAACAAAAAATCCATCAAAAACAGCATTTTAGAAAAAGCCATTATTTCCCTAAGAGCATTAATCTCATTCAACTGATTAATCAGCAGCTACATCTAACACCACTTTTGTATTCTCAAAAATAAGTAAATATGGAACCACAAACCCTGATTTAGTCCTGCAGCCTGTATCAGAGATGTTGCATGGGCAATGGTCTCTGCTAAATGTGCTAAATCCTGTTGGATATTGCTGTTTGGCTGACCACCAGAGAGTGACTGGGGGGCTACATTCATACCACCAGGAGGACTTCCTCCCATTGTACCATTGTGTGGGGCTAAAGCACCTGTTACACCTCGAGGCAAACCTGCAAACGGTGGGCCTCCTGGAGCACCTGGAATCATTGGTGGTGGCCCTCTGAAAAAAAAAAAAAAAATACATATGAGAATACAAGATAAATTAAGATTCTAAATATTCCAATGCATTCACAGAAAGGAAAAAGAAAATTTACTTGTTAATATAAACTTACGGAGGCATGTCATGATGAGAATCAAACTTGACAATTAATCGTTGACCAGGAGGATATTCAAACCCATGAAGCTTCTCCTTAGCATAGGTTGCAGACTGGGTATTATTATACACCACGGTAGCAACCCCTCGCGCCTGATGATGAAGCATCTTTTGAATTGGGCCAAGAGAGAGTTCTTTTAGTGAAAAGTAATACATTAAAAGTTATTGAATCACATACTGGTCATATTTAGAAAGCTTACATTGAGAACATTCACACTAGAAGGACTCTCATTCATAAACACAGTATTATCTCACAGAGTACAAATAATTATCATCAATTTTCATTTAATTCATTATATACTTTCTACATTTAGTGTTCTCTGCATATTTAGTGCAGCACCATAACTTTTTTATTCTTAAAGGTAGTATCTTAACTCATAGTTAAACCAAAACTGAAACCTTCCAGAAGTTTTTTTTTATCAGTTGATAATAAGAGCTTATAGGCTGTACGAAGAAGTTAGTATTATTCTGATACTGTTATCCTTAATTTGACTTTCAAGGGTATATCCAGACATTTTCAACTGATATCCCTCTATATAAGTTACATAAGTATTAAATAAGAAATAAATTCAAGATAAATATAAAATGTGAAAGCAATTAGCATTCTGGTTATTGCCTACCAAATACTGACCATTAAATTGACAGTTTCTAAATTTATACAAGCTAACAGTGTTTCAGCAGAATTTCTAATACTCTGTATCTGTATTTGGCCACCCACTATTCTATGAATACAAATAATAAAATCATTGTATATTTATCATGCAATTTAACAAATCACCTACCATCAACATTCCTTCATCTTGGAGCTGTACTTGTCACAGATTTATACTATGCAATACAGAATTATGTAGAGATGTTATTAAAAAAAAATAAGTGCTAAACATGTGTCATACAATGCTGCTATGTCAAGCCATATTTCTTGAATAAAACTAGTGCATGCAGTTTAGCATTACATACTGCTGTTGCCTAAACTTGTGCCTTTTACACATGGCTATAAATTAGATTTTAGCATTAAGTTCAAAAAACTGCAACCTGTATTTCAGTAAAAACAACTTTGATCACAATATTCACTTTTTAATTTGTATCATACAAAATGCTGTACAACCACAATAACAAACCTAACAGAATCAATGAAGGTCTTTTTTCCTTTATTAATGATTCTTAAGCTTTAGTCACTACATGGAATGTGGTATATTCTTTTTATTTCTCTATCCCATTACTATACGTCCAATTAATTTTTGCTAATTTTTCCTTGTATACAAGTACAATGAGCAACATTTCATAAAACCAGACTCATTTATCACATAGCTTTGTAATAAACAGTTATATATTAAAGTTATTCCTTTAAAAACCTTTTACATCAATACTTTATTAGCCTGTACTAACATCTGACAACTGTTCACCAATGTTAAAAATAAAACCAAGATGTAAAATACAGAGCCAATGTTTTGAGTACTGCTAATGGGTCAATGATATTGAAAAGGATGAAATAACAGCCAGTGTCCAATAAAGACTACATGCTCAGCCCTACACTAAATGGGGAAAAAAAAAAAAAAAAGCTCAAGCAAAAGTGAAAAAAAAAAAATAACTATTTACAATGCTTATGGATAAGTATGCTTGTTTTCACAACACAAAATGGTGACTTACTGAAAAATTAGTATCTACAGTAAGCATTCCTCTTTTCAAAATACTAATTGGTGACTCACACAGTATCTATATATTTTAATGTTATTTAAGTGAATAATTAAAGGAAGAAGTTTCGTCAGCAGTCCCCAGTATACGATGAGCATTCAATTCCTTTCATGCTGTTCCTAAGAGAAAAATACCTAGAACAAACTGGACCCTGTCTTAAAATGTAGAGCATACTTTATACCACACACAATTTGCCTTTACAAGTTCGTGTGAATTAATATCCTATCTGTTAATGGAACTGGTACACATGCAAATACTGTAGTGAATCAGTCTCGTGTACATACTATATTAAGATACTGTATTTGAAAATTTTGTCTAGTGTAAATAGGCATATAAACCACTAAACCATTGTACAAAAGACCTTAAACCATTAGTGTAAAACTACCATTACCCTAATTTTTCAGGCTGCCAAGATGCATAATATTAATGCTGCCTGTTTAAAACAAAATATTAGGAATATGGTGAGGCAATACCCAATATAGTACAATTATCTCCATGAGAAAATATGTCCAAGATGTAGTACAGTATTTCTTTTGCTGTGTTCAAGGACACTGAAACAAGCCTATCATCAAATCTAAGGTTAACCTCAAACACTGAAACTGTCACAGTTTTCCTGTCCAGGTGCTGCATGTTGATAGTATACCTGTCCAGCCTTGCGGTCTTTCCTCAGGTCGCAGTAATCAAGACCGGGGATAAGGTCAAACAACTTCCAGAGCTGGTCCTGGTTGAGGGTCGGCGAAGCAATAACAGTCAGCCGCGTCACACCCTCAGGATTTAGCCCACTTGTGTCCACTGTAGAGGGGTCGGATGTCCGCAATGAGTTGTGTCATTGGTCAAAATGGGCCAAACAGTTAAAAAAGTCCTTGTTTGCTTAAAGAATTTCCAGAGGTGCACTTTAAGGAAAGTACAATGCAATAATCTATTACAAAGCATTCATCTTTCCTAAGACAATAAGGATAGCTGGTTCAATAAAATCTGAGAGTAAAAACTTGAATGACCAAAAATTCATATAAATAAAATGTATATAAAAATAAAGGCACCAGTTAGAAATCTCTATGCAAAAAAAAAAAAAATTTATTTAAGAGTAACAAAGGACATTTTTTGTTTTTACAGTTGCCTTCAGGCCAATATACAAGAGCATTACTTGAAGTTGTTAGCAGTTAAAACAAAAGTTTTGCGGAAGCACATACTGTACTGTATACCTATACTCGGTAATAACAGAAAAGCATAAAAAAATCGAAAAGCTGCTGCAACTAAGTTGAAGCATTCAAGTGAATTAATATCCTTTTAATAACATTTCTATGAATTTAAAGTGAGCAAAAATTTTTGGTAAAATTTTCATGCTATTTAAGATCATGCTTTTCATTTATAACAAATGACTAATTATAAAAACTACTGTCCAACAAAACAGGAAACTCCAACTGACAAAGAGTAATTACTCAGAGTGGGACTTTTTCCATTAATCAACGCATCTAATAAATATTTACATCATTTAACTACTCCCAGAGAAAAATTAACACAAAAATCAAAATAAAAAGCAAAGTTAATGAAATTACATCCAAGAGTCCAGTGGAAAGTCTTTTTTATAGTGTCCCAGTTTATTTTGTCAGTTGAGAGTAATCAAATTGTCCCTGACTTGAAAAAAAAAAAAAAAAAAGATGCAAGAATTCTTGTAAAACTTCTCAGTCTGAAAAACTATTAGAATGTAATTGTGTTTATGTATCTATACTGTACATGAATGTGTGCAATTTGTATATGTAGAGTTGAGAGACTGCTCCTGGTCCTGCCTCCTTGGATATTTTGATGGGCATCATTGATTTTTGACCTGTGTGAGTGCTCTTGTATGTGGGAGGGGATGGAGGGAGAGGAGAGGGAGCAGAAAGAGAGTGCGGGAGATTAAGATTATGTAGTCAGTAAATGTCTTCACTGAGTTAACGTTGTGCTTTAACCAGAATGTATTCAAGTACTGTATAAAACAAGAAGTGGGAATAAAAGTGCGAGTAATGCAGGTACTGTATTTAATTGCTAAACCTATAAGAAACTACTAAGACATATGATGGCCAGTTATCCTACATTTCCTTTACAAACATTAGATAATAAAAAATTTTGTCAGAAAAAGGCCACTCTATTATGTCATGAGTTGAGCCCAACATCACAGAAAAGGACTAATTATAAGACAATAACACTTTGATAATACTGTACCACACTTCAAGTATTTCTGTTATATTCATCTTATTTGGGGAGATGGCATTTCAGATTTGAAAAAAAGGAATCTGACTCCAGATTAGCTGCCATACCTTACTACCTTTAAATGTTACCTCACATCCATCATAATGACATTCAATATAAAATACAGTTTACCTGGAGTTTACCTGGAGAGAGTTCCGGGGGTCAACGCCCCCGCGGCCCGGTCTGAGACCAGGCCTCCTGGTGGATCAGAGCCTGATCAACAGTGAGTGAATAATGCCACAAAAATTAATACCGGGATATGAAATCTTAGTTTCAATTAAATAAACTAAAATTCTAAGGCTAAAAAATTGACAACCCTCCCCCCCTAAAAAATGACAATTTAGAAAATTAAAAATGAAGGGGCAGATTTTACACATCCAAAAATTTTCCTGTAATTTTAACACTGTTAATAGTCAACAACTTTCCATTTCAAGCCACTACAGCTGAATAAACCAACAATTTTCATGGCTTGAAAGGCATTTCATTAATTGCCTTCAAAGATGGTCTGGCAAGTTGGATTTGGAATAAATTGATGAACAATGTAAATTCCAGCATTTTGAATATGTTTAGTTTAATATATATAGGTAAAAAAATACAAAAGCTGTATATTCTACATGTGCAGTCATATTACTGGTGATAATTTAAAAAAGGTTTTCTCTTAATGTTTATGACAACAGAGAGGGAGGGGGGCAGGATGAACATCCACAACCAAATTTTACACTGCAAGTTCAAGGGCCATGCAAAATGTGCAGTTCACTCTCTGGGACAATATTGTACACCACCTCTTAATCATCAGACCTGCATTCCCAAGGCATTAGCAATGCTGTAAATTCCATGAGTTACTCTTTACTACCAAAACAAGGCTATAACTTTTAGTAACTTACTGAAAGAAAAAGTTGCCTTAACAGTAATGAAGAGTTAAGAAATATTTAATGTTTCTGGTGATAATGATAAATGAAGGAGAATATGCAGCAGAAAATTTGTGCACTTAAAGTGAGAGAAAGGTACAGGGGAAAAATCTTAAAAATTTTCACTACTGTGAAGAAACATGCTGCCTCTACATTACTCTCATGCACTAATCATAATACAGTGATCGACAACTCAGATATGTGAAAGTTCCTACTGAGTATCTCATCTGTTAATGGTTTTGAAGATCATCACCCTACAGCCCAGTCTCAAAACATGATTCCTATCAGTTAATGGTTCTGACAATAACTGCCCTCCCATCCTCAGCTAAGTCTTGGACAAGGTTTTTTAAACTGAAAAAGCAATATTACATAAATTGGAACTATGGTACTAGAGGGTTCCGAGGGTTATCTTTACCATCGCCAGATCTCAGATCAGACCTCCGGAGAAACACTATTAACTCTTTCACTATTATGACCCCCAAAATTATGTGCTGACATCATGGAGTAAAAAAAAAAAGAGAAAAACGAAATAATAGAATCTTTTTCTGGAGGTAACGACACAAAAAATACAAAATTCAGTGGCAAACTTACTCAAGCACAAAGCTTGCAGTCTGGGCACAAATTATGCAATTTTTGCCCACAGTCCTGATATAATCCAATTCAAAGAATAAAAAGCCACAAAACTGTGACTAGAACAATAAACAACCCACACACGCGAGAATAAAACTTATGACAAAATTTTAGGTCCGACTTGGACCACCGACTAGCCAGACAGAAGCATGAAGGAAAAGGAGTGAGAATATACAAGAGAGTGGGCAGGGCCAATAGTAGAACAAGAGAAGATAGCTGTATAAATGTAGTAATGGTGGTAGTATAAGTAATGCAAGAGAGGCAAAGGTGGCAATAAGGAGAGAGGAGTGGTAGTGACATGGCAGAGTAGGGAGTGCAGAGAAGAAATAAAAGGAAAAGAAAATAAGAAAAGAAAAAGAAAATTAGCAGTAGTCTAAAAATGGGAGAAAAAAAGAAAGAACTGCAGATCAAACGGACCACATGGGAAGGACAAAAGATTGATTACTACGAAGGGTATTAATTTGGCGAGAAGTAAGTTTGATGTCTAAGGAATTGAGAAAGTTGTTAAAATTTAGTAGACTGGAAACATAGGAAATGAAAGAACAAGAGCTTTCACAGGAGCAGAGAGTTTGGGAGAGAAGAAAGTCTGTTCAGCATGTAGGAAGGCAGAATTTATGAAATCAGAAGGACAGCCAAAGTGAGAGAATGAACTGCGAAGAGTTAAAATTTCCGAATCAAGCAAATGAAGACATGGAGTGTCATAAAATGCGACACCTGGCCTGTTAATGGTTTTCTAACAGTTTGTTAGATAATGGAGGAATAAAAATCAACCAAATAAAATTGATTACTTTAATAATGTCTTAATGGTTAAGGAGATAGACTGCAAGTAGGTATTTGATACTGTACTCAAGAAGCTGGACCAAAAACGTGATTCATGCAGGAATAACAGGGTATATACTTCATTGAATCAAAGAGTGACTGCCAGGAAAGAGAATCTTGCAGGCTTCCACAAGGATCAGAATTAAGACCAGTACTGTTTCTAATATGTGAATGACATTCTAGATTTGACTTCCTCAGATATATCCCTTTGCAGTGAAGTAGTAAACACATGTATAGAGATTTGTGTTAGATATAATCAGAGAAAACTCTATGGAGAAGCAGAGAGGAATCCTTCCTCCATAAGCCATGCATGTTGTAAGAGGCAACTAAAATGCTGGAAGCAAGGGGCTTGTAACCCCTTCTCCTGTATACTGTACTAAAGGATAAAAGAAGAAACACTTTAGTTTCTTCGTTTTCGGGTCACCCTGCCTCAGTGGGAGATGGCTGGTGTCATAAAAAAAAATGCAAGGAAGTCAGAGGGAATAGGAGAGTGTGAGGGGGGGAAGGGGGAGGGGGTTAGGGGGGGAGGGGGGACCTCAAACTCCTTCAAAATCCCCAGTGGTATTAACCTCTGAAGCTGCTGCAACATGACAAATGCCTAGATTCAACTCAACAAATTTCATCTTTTTTTCCAAGGTTGGTCCTAAAAATAAGCAAGAAACATCACCTTCACTGAGGAAAACAAAATGAAAATTAAACAAATACTCTAGCTCCTCCTGGTTTAATTAGTGTATACATTAACCCTTTGAGGGTCCAAACCGTGTATCTGTGCATTGTCCACAGGGTCCAAGCCTGTAAGTGGTAAATTTGGGCCAAGATTATGAGAGAATGGATCTATGTGGTAAGTGTGCATCATATAAAACAAATCCTGCAGCACACAATGCATGAGAAAAAAAAAAAGCATTTTTAGACTAAAACACCAACTTTGCAGTGTATTTTTGTATGGTTTTTAAGGTTATATTAGCAGTTTCTTGGTCTCATTTGATAAATTGGAAGATATATTACAAAAATATAGATGATTTTGATTGATTTTTAGTACTGAAAAGAGCCTGAAATTGAGCTCAAAGTAGCGTAAATGTTCGACTTTTGCTGATGTTCAAGAGTAAACAAATGACGTTACACGTTCAATACACGTCAACTGGTGCATCTAATATACAGTCACAATAGCACTGATATTACTTATACAATTACGTACTACAATATTGAATGATGGCAAATCTTCCATTTTTTGGTGTAAATAACAATTCTTTATGTAAATAAAAAATCAAAATGGAATTCATCTATAAAGCCTGGAAACATAACCAATAAACACAGGAAATGTTATTTTAGCGCCAGGAATGCTTGTGCTATTTATTCCTAGACCCTATTTTGCAACTCGAGTATTTTGAACTTTGTGAAATTGGCCAAATTATTAATTTCTGATCACTTTATTGGGTAGTTGAAATAGTTGACTGAGCAGTTTCTTGTGATCAATCGATAAAAATAGAAGTACAGTGGTACCTCGGTATATGTTCGCTTTGGAGTAAGTCCAACGTGGTAAATGTCCTGTTTGGACGTGCAAATTTTTGCAAAAAATAGAAAATTAAAAGTGAATACAGGAAAGAGTAAGGTTATGAGGACAAAGAGATTAGGTGATGAAAGATTGGATATCAGATTGGAGGGAGAGTCTGTAGTGGAAAGAAGGCGGGGTAGGGGTCGGCCTAGGAAAGGTTGGAGGAGGGGGTAAAGGAGGTTTTGTGTGCGAGGGGCTTAGACTTCCAGCAGGCATGCGTGAGCGTGTTTGATAGGAGTGAATGGAGACAAATGGTTTTTAATACTTGACGTGCTGTTGGAGTGTGAGCAAAATAACATTTATGAAGGGGTTCAGGGAAACCGGCAGGCCGGACTTGAGTCCTGGAGATGGGAAGTACAGTGCACTCTGAAGGAGGGGTGTTAATGTTGCAGTTTAAAAACTGAAGTGTAAAGCACCCTTCTGGCAAGACAGTGATGGAGTGAATGATGGTGAAAGTTTTTCTTTTTCGGGCCACCCTGCCTTGGTGGGAATCGGCCAGTGTGACAATAAATAATAAATGACGACCTTCGTTCAGAACACAATTCATGTCCTAGAACTTGTATGGGTCAAAAGGCAAAAGTAAAGTTCTTTGGACAGATTTTTAGTAAAAGTCAAACCTGGTAAGCTTCAACCAGGTCCAAACAGGGTAAGAGAGAGAAAAAAAGAGAAGGGAACTCTCCTTCCAAACAATAACATTTCCTCCTCCTCCCTTCTCAGCACTATCCTAGTAGGCGCTCGACTCTTTTCAGCAAAGTAAAGCGAGGTTAAATTTGCACTTATTTCATCTAATTCTTGTGTATTTATGTATATATTTTAGCATTAAGCAGTGTTTAAATTACATATTTTAGTATTAAGCAGTGTTTAAATTATTTTATACAATCCCACCAATGTATAATATGCCAATAATATGGTTTTTTTTCATGGGAACAAATTAATCATTTTCCCCATACAGTGGCACCCCAGTTTTCTTTCTTAATCTGTTCCAGAAAGGCGGTCGAAATTCAAAATGGACGAAATCCGAAGTACTACTTTTGTATTTTGATACGAGCTCTTTCTTGAATTCTATCGTGTTTCTCACCTTCTTTACCAAAGGGCTGGCACTCTGAACTTTCTTTGGCCCCATGGTGACTTATTTTGCAGTCACACAATAAACAAGCACCAAAAACAATGGATGAAAGCCAGAGTATTGTTCACTTGACAAGTGACAGAGGTAGACTGAATCCGGCAGCAGCGTCACCCGGGGGGGATCTGATACGGACGATTTCCGAGTTGATGTATGAAACCTGGACTAAAAATTCGCCGAAAATGAGTCGTCGAAATCCGAATTGTACAATATTCGGACCAGACGAAAACCGGAGTTTTACTGTATTTCTCATGGGAAAATTCGTTTGGTATAAGTTCAAGGTCCTGGAACATACTAAGGAGTATACCAAGGTACTACTGCAATACTAGCGAAACAGCTTAGAATTTGGTCAACTGGAATAATGTAACTGGCCTAAAATAGGAGTCAAAGTGGACAAAATCGCTGATGGGGTGAGGATATTAAGAGTTTGGAGGGGCATCTGAACTGTAGTATTAGCACACCTCTGGCAAGAGTGTGAATGATGAAAGTGTTTCTCTTTTGGGCGACCCTACCTCGGCGGGAGACAACCAGTGTGTTAAAATAAATTAATCATAAATGAAGAGGAACAATACTGAATACAATTTTTTTTTTAATCAACTAGACATCTCTCACAGAGGTAGGGTAAAAATCTGGTTAAAAATATAAAGGAAATAATGTGTTATTGCTTGGAAATGTATCTCCGATTGAAACACAGGTGTCTATGAAAAACAAGTTAAGAATTTCAAACATTCAACTTACAATTTTCAGGAATGCATTAACATCATGGAAGGGGACGGGGGAGGGGGGGGCATATTGTACAAAAATTTAATCTTCGGACAAAAATAAACTTGTTTATCACTATACTTAAGTGCAAAGTTTTAATATATGAAATGCAGGCCGGACTTGAGTCCTGGAGATGGGAAGTACAGTGCCTGCACTCTGAAGGAAGGGTGTTAATGTTGCAGTTTGAAAACTGGCAAGACAGTGATGGAGTGAATGATGGTGAAAGTTTTTCTTTTTCGGGCCACCCTGCCTTGGTGGGAATCGGCCAGTGTGATAATAATAATAAAAAAATAATAATAATTCTATAAATGACCATTTTCAAATTTCTAATAAACAAAATATACCTTCAATTATTCCTTTAGAAAAAATTAAAACTACTGTATACAAAATATCATGCAATGCAATTATCATAACATTAAGTATACAATACTGTACAGTACAGTGGACCCCCGGTATTCAATGGCATCGGTATTCGACAAATTCGGTATTCGATGTTTTAACGCAAAAATTTTGCCTCGGTATTCGATATGATTCGTACGAGATGTGTCCACATGTGGCCTGAACTGCCCAGCATGTGTCAGTGTTTACAAGCCAGCCAGTGTGCGCGCATCTAAGGATACATTCGGTACATTCCATATTATCATTGTTTTTGGTGCTTGTTTCTGCAAAATAAGTCACCATGGACCCCAAGAAAGCTTCTAGTGCCAACCCTGTGGTAAAAAGGGTGAGAATTGCTATGGAAATTAAGAAAGATTTTGAAGGGTTTTGGGCTAACCCTGAGAAGCCTATGCCAGTTGTGGAATCCATTGTGCCTTCTTCAAAAATTAAGGAAATGTGTGCACAGTGGGTTGAACTGCAAACCTTTATGGAAGAAAATCGCCCTAACACAGCTATTGCAAGCCGTGCTGGTGACTATTACAATGACAATGTTGTGGCCCATTTTAGACAAATCGTAAAGGAACGGGAGGTACAGAGCTCTATGGACAGATTTGTTGTGCAACAGAGGTCCAGTGACTCTCAAGCTGGTCCTAGTGGCATTAAAAGAAGAAGGGAAGTAACCCCGGAAAAGGACTTGCTACCTCAAGTTCTAATGGAAGGGGATTCCCCTTCTAAACACTAACACCACCCACACACTCCCCTCCTCCCATCCCATCAATCATCACCAGATCTTCATTAAAGGTAAGTGTCAATTATTCTATTGTTGTTGTTGTTGTTACTGTAATTATTTTATTGCATTAAACTTAATATTTCATGTGGTAAAATATTTTTTTTCATACTTTTGGGTGTCTTGCACGGATTAATTTGATTTCCATTATTTCTTATGGGGAAAATTCATTCGCTTTTCGATATTTTCGGTATTCAACGAGCTCTCAGGAACGGATTAATATCAAATACCGGGGGTCCACTGTATATCAATTTAGGGTTTAGTATATACAGTATTGTCAAATGATGTTACTATACTAAAAAACTGTATGAAATCCATTTAAATGAAACTACACCAGAAAGGGTGATGCAAATTTCAAATTAATTCTTCTCAATTATCATGCACACACTAGAAATAGTCAGGTTATGCACAGTATATACCAAGAAACCAGAAGTTCTGAAAACATTCACAGTGACAACTGCCTGACCCCCTTAATTTAGTTGACATGTCAAAAACATTCTTAAAACAATCATAAACAATGAATCATTTCTTAATGCCTCTGAAAAAAAAGCAATATAAATAATTGTACCAAAGACAGTATTTACAGATTCACAACTAACCTACAAATTGGAGTGGAAACTTTAGATGTTTTAGTCTGTTCTAGACCATTAACAAATTGTAACTTAATAGTAGTCCAGGATTAACCAAAATATCAAAAAATTTCCTCTCCAAATGGTTAGTTAGTTGTAAATTGTTACAGCTAGTATTGTAATTTTGATTATACTATGCAGCATTAGCAGACAAGATGATCTGTCATAATGAATAAAAAATATCAAAGATTTAGCAAGCTAGGGAGGCAGTTTTACCTTAGCAATCCTCTCCCTCTCCCAAATGAACATGGACTTCATATTCAATACTGTATTTTAATTTACACTTTCAGCATGATGCTGCGATCTTGACCTCTGAGATCGTGACATCTAAGTGAAATTAGCATACGTATTTGTGAAAACATTTATTGGCCAGATCTATAGCGGATGCTGCCATAATTTTTTTAAACAGGAATAGTAAAACAACAAGGAAAAACAATTTAAATTATGCATCTTACAGACGAATACTACAATCAAATATGTATTAAAAAAATATGCTGATAATTCTGGGGTATATAATGTAATTTATTAGTCCAGGTTCAATCCTACTAATTAACAAGAACGAACACTAGAGGATCAGTACATGATGACTTACGGTACCATAAGTTCCAGCACTGATGTGTAGAAAGCAGTAATTTATCAGTGTGGCTATCAACTACTGTTCTATACAAAAATAAAAAAATCTCAAGATAGTCTTACCCGGGA